>KZ992978.1:0-10727 GCA_003614735.1 Thamnocephalis sphaerospora | reverse complement strand
ACATGCGCGACGCCAACACACTGTACTATGCACTGAAGCACACCATTCCGGCCTTTCATGACATAGCTCGTCGGGCGGATCAAGGAATTTCCATAGCTCGACAATCACCTAAAATCTATGTAGACCTAGCGACCTTACTGTCGACATGTCAACACCACATGGATACAATGGTTCTTGCGCTCCGCCGGATGCATGGCTTGATCGATCGGTTCAACTATCCTCAGCGGATGTCTTTTATGCAAGCGTTGCGAGAGTATGTGGCAGAGGATACATCAAGGAAAGATCAGAGCAGCACCAACGCCCGTCGTGGCGAGCGCAACGTGGAATTCATAGCATTTCGCACAGAGCCGCTATCGCGTGCTGCGTTGGCATCTGTGGTGCGCAATGATAAGGAGATGCTGCTAAAGGTTGTGGCGGCAATGCAAGGCGAGTTTCAAGACATTGTCCAAGCGTGTATTGCAGTGCTCGAGAAAACCGTAAAGACCGTGGAAAACGACATGACTTTGAGCGTTGCCTCATTTTTCAGCATGCTGCTTCACCGTCTCTGCCAGGGTGTCATGTATCCGCCTTCAGGCACTAGTACACGCACACAGCTGGAGCGTCAGCAAAGTGCAACCCAAATCAGGGAGCAGCTTGCAGAAGCCATTAGTCGTTACAGTGACGTAGAGATTGAATGTAACCACATGGTTACTCAATATGTGCAGCAGAACGGCGAGCACGATGACATCTTTGTTGTGCTCACCATCATCACCACCATGCGCCTTCTTGCACTGCGCATGGTAGATATTCTGACACTATGCAAGTCTCTTCCAACCGATAGCAACGCTAAGAGTCTCCTGTACCAGCTTACGTGCTGGGGACTGTGGATGCCACGCCATGGACTGCGCACTTGGTTCGTTGGAGACACGAACGTTACAGGAGGTATTTTCATCAAGAGAGACCCAGCAGAGTACAGTGAGTTGCTTGGCTGAGTCGACGTGGCACATGTGTCGTTTGCTGACTCGGTCACAGAAGCTGCCAAGCCTACTACAGCACAGAGAGCGCTAGACGACGATACCTTGGCCGCCAGGCTGGATGCACCAGAAACGATGGAAAGAACAGATTATGCCAAGTCAACCTCGAATGCCACAGCTACTGCAGAACACGCGCCATCAGGCTCGCCAATCAGCCATACCGAGCGCAGAGTCGTCCCGGCACATCAGACGCGCTCGCCCGCTGAAGAACGCAGCAACTGGCATCAGCGTCTGCTGAACCACCTGTATGATGTATTCGACTGGGTGCTCTTGTGGTGTCGGTCACAAAGCTCAAAGTTTGCAGTCAAAATTACGCTGGGTGCTTTTATTATTGCGCTTCCAGCATATGTAACGTTTGCCAGCGGCCGATTTTTTATCGAAGTCAACGGCTCATGGGCATTGGTCTCGGTAGGTTGCTGCGATCGCAGCTCCGACGGTATGTCTGCGCTGATACTTGATCTTAGGCACTTTTCATGACCAACGTAGCCATGGGCGCCACTGTAAACTTTGGTATATTTCGAGTTCTAGGCGCAGTATTCGGCGCGCTGTGGGCAGCAATGACCATAGGCATCGACACCGAAATACCCAATCCCTATATTCTCTGCTCGTTCATAATGCTCAACGGTAAGGTGTACGCTGGGTGCTGCACCATGTCGGTAGCCTGTCGCTCACTCGCATCCGCAGGGCTAATCTGCTGGCGAGCTCTGTATGCGGGCCGCACCTACCGCTTTGGCACAGTCTCGCTGATTGTCTCGACGACGATTCTCACGAGTGTATACAACCGCTCGTATAACAAACCACGTGCACTCTATGACTGTCTCTACCGGGGATCATCCACGGTGGTGGCACTTCTTTTGACCACTTTTATCAGCTCGGTCTTTTGGCCGTTTTCGGCCAGCAGAGAGCTGCGCAAGCTGATTGGCGTTATTGTTGGCGAGATCCGCACCGCGTACCGACTGGTGCGCACGTTCTACCTTATGGACCCAAGCGACCCCGAGTTTTTGGCGGTTTACGCGCAGCTGGATGAGCTGGGCCTTATCCTGGAACGTGACCTAAACCGTGCTGCTGAGCTGCTGAGCGTCGCGCGTGGCGAATTTTACTACCGGGGTTTCCCCGCACACACGTACGATCGCACGCTGGAGGAGCTACGGGAGATGTGCACCTGGCTGGCGTGCATGCGCTTGACCGCTACGCAGGTTGATCACCGTTTTGTGCGACATCTACACACGTTTGTTCACGAGGAGCAGGCGCAGTTTGTAAGTCGAAATGAGCAATGGGCGCATGTTGAATCGCGCTGACCTGCACCTGCCAGGACGCGATTGTGCTGTTGAATCTCCACGTCCTGTCTGGAGCGCTGCATGCCCGGCTGCCGCTTCCTGCGACCCTGCCGTCTGCCTGTGCTATTAGACTTCAAATGCTAAAACGGCTCTGTGATGCCATGAGAGCGGTGGATCACGCAGAGGGCATCGATATATCCGGCAGCTCTCATCGGCATTTTGGCTCGGACGACACGCATCGAGCAAGCACATTGCACAGTTCGCGCTACGTGTATTGGTACATATCTATGGCCTCTCTCGCGGGACTGATTCGTAGCCAAGAGCGGCTCGTGGAGCACGTGCGCTGGCTTGTGGGTTTGGGCAATACTGTGCGCTACAAGTAACGTTACCCGAATTGAAGCACAGAACGTGGGACATCAGCAATTGTAACAACGGTAATTAGAACAGCCATGTGGCTCGCCTTCCATATCAGTCGCCCGGCCAAACACCGTTCTGCAAATGTATGACCCGGAGTAGTGCAAATCGCTGCTGCTCGTGCGGGTGACGTACTGTTGGAAGATAGTATCACATCCACGCGGTAGGTGCTGGCGGGCTCTATATTGCCTTGCCTGCTCTCCTTTATGTCTGCACCCTACTTGTTCGGCGTTCCATGCCATTGTACTCTCTACTCACACGACTCCCCACCGCCACGAACTTACGAACAGAACGACGAGAAGCTTGAGTGCATCACCACCTGCCAAAGCATCACCGCTACGCCCCGATAACGAGCATCGCATTTTAAGCAAATATCCCTTTAGCCATGCCGAGACCAGTCCTACGTGGATCCATGCGCCAGGTTGCAGCTGCGCTCCTTTTGTGTGCACTCGGCACCGGCAGCCTGACTGAAGGCACCACCATCCCAAGCGACAAGTGCAACGGATCAAGCGACTACTGCATACTACCGTTTGACCATTTTACGCTGCCAGGCACGCATAATTCCGCTGCATATGATCTTGTGCCGGACTGTGCCGTGACAAAGCAGTGTCAGGGCGGTATGGAGCTGTGCGCCAGCACCTCGAGCAAATGTTCAGGCAGCTGGCGCAGCGCATGTGTGCAAACGGCCAACAAGTGCCTTGATCGGCTGGATGGCAAAAGCAACATGTGGGCCAAATTTGGCAAATCAGTCTGTAAAAGCTGGGCTGCAGTTTGTGCAGGACCGAGTGTGACATGTGACATTTGGGAGGATGTCTGCAAAGTCCCGGTACACGTTTGCTCCACTGGCCTGCCGCTTATCTGCAAGAACACGCCGCACTGGTTCAAGAGCTGTATCTGGGAAAACCAGCCCGATCACGACATCGCCCAGCAGTTGGCCGACGGCATTCGCTCCTTTGACATTGACCTCTGCGAGGTTGAGGGCGGAGAAATCTTGACCTGCCATGGTCAGGGTCCGACGCGAGCACTTGGCGCCCCGCTGGACGTGCATCTGCAGCAGGTGCGCGACTTTATGATCGCCAATCCGCGTGAGGTCATCTCGCTAGAGTATGGCGACTATGACGGCAGCGAATATGTCATTGGCGTAGCTTTGCAAAAGAAGCTGGAGGAATACCTGCCGGGCAAGATACTGGAGCATGGCGACAAGGTCGACGATCCGTGGCCGACGCTTGGCGAGATGATCCAAACAGGCAAGCAAGCCGTGGTATTTGTTGGCGCCTATGGACCGTCCATTCCCGACAAGCCGCGCTGGATGATCGACCGCAGGCCATTCTACAGCTCCACCTGGAGCTACACCAACGACCGTCATACCGCCAAGGACATGGCCAGTGGTATGCTGAAGCATGTGGAGGACGACGAGCGCAAGACGCCCTGGGAGTGCCTGGACTTTGAATACTCTCCAAACGCCAAGAGTGTTCTCGACAGCGTTCTGCACCTGAAGAAGCCGGAAGTCTGCCTGGGAGACATGGCGCAAAGGATACGCGACGATATCGCGTATGTGGCCGACTCTTACTCCAACAAATTCCATCGCATCCATCGCATGCGCGTGGATTACTACTTTAGCGTAAAGGACGTGCTATTCACCGCCGTAGCCGCGCTCAACACGCTTAACGTGGCCCGATTTCAGGTCGAAAAATACGCCACCATCGGTCCGAATAATCATTAGCGGTAGATTTGTTTTTCCAACGATACTTTTATAAAAATACCTGACACCGCAAAGCTCGAATGTATGCGCACGCTACATGTCTTTGCGCTGTATGCATCACATGGCTGCCTGGTGTTATTTGCGCTATGGCCTTGGGGATACAGTCGCGAACGCGTAGCGACCATCAGATGCCTGATACCAGCCCTTGTCGATCAGCAAAAGTTATCTCTTTTGGAGCGCGGGAACATGCGCTCAGCCAGTTTGCCGTTTTCATCCGAACATTATCGCCGGCCGACACGGCACACGGCACACAATACACTATTCACTTTTTTCTCGTTCCGTGTCATTTACAGCATCTACTCTATGCAAACCGCTGTGCGCAGGACCCGGCAACTGCGCTATGGCTGCTAGTAATTTGGGCCTAGAAAACCGGGAAACTGCTGCGAGTGCACCTCGCGGCATGAATGAGCGTGACTGCATTTCTTCTGTAGGCGGCACGGACACAGCGTCGGCAGGCGGTGCAGACGACCGGGATCTTGGCCCGCACTACTTTTTTCTCCACCGCTCGCCAACCCTCTACGCCGACCGGTCGAATGACGGCGAGAGCGGCAGCGGCAGCGACACAGAAAACGGCGGCAGCAGCAATGTCGGTGGTAACGTCAAAGTAAGCCGCTCTGGCAGCCAACACGCCGTTTTTGTGGAATCGAGCACGCGTCGTAGACAAAGGGTGCCACCCAATCTTGCAGCATCCGAGGGTAATAACAGCAATGATGAGAATCAGGTGCAGTGGACGTCGATGGGCGCCGCAGATGCTAAAAGGACCGGCAGCAAGAACATTGTGGGCGGCGCGGAGCAACGACGCCTACAGCATGCAGCGCTCACGTCGGCGTCGCTTGCCGAGCACATCGCCTCCTATGTCCATCTACGCGACGATGCGCCTGGGGCAGAAGACTCGCCACTGCCACCGGACTCGCTGCACCTATCGCGCCTTGCCCAGTGGCGTGCTTGGCGCAAGCGGCTATGGCATCGTACCGTTACCATGCTCTGCCCGCCCGGTATGCTGGTTAAAGTCTTCAAGGGCTCGCTGCCGTATTTCATCTGCGTCCTACTCTCGCTGATCGATCCAGTGGTGGAGTTACTGGGTCCATCAACGCACATATCCGTGATTTTTGTGGCGACATACGAAGCATGCGCACCCATTGGCGCCCACCTGGAGATGCTCATTTTGGCGACATTTGAGCTTGGCTTGTGCCTCATCTACATGAGCATCATGTTTCTTATCGCTGCCGCCGTGAATCGCGCACAGATCGAGAACGGACACTCCCCTAACGGCGGTCGCTGGGTTGGCATGGCTTTTCTCCTGGTCGGCATTTTCTGGGTGGCCTGGGCGCGCGCACGTTTTCCGCGCTTGAAGCTTCCTGGCAACGGTGCCTTGATCACACTTTCTTTTGGCATGACCTCTGGCCTGGAACTGACAGCTTTCCACCCGCAAAGTCTTATTGTACTAATCTCGCCACAGATACTCGGCGTTGTGCTGTCTTTGCTTGCCAATGTGCTTATCTTTCCCGAGACCTCTGGCGAGAATATGCGGTTTGTACACACGATCGTATTTGGCGTGATTCAGGCTTGCCGCTGACCGTGTCTACTGCGTCCCATTACAGAAATGCCACCTGCAACATGATCCGCACGTTGCGGGAACAGCTAGATGGCACAACGCGAGAGTTTCTCATTCCCTCATTTGCAACGGTGGCGGCCCGCCGGCGTGCTGACCAGCCTGAAATGTCGACACCGCGTACGCAGACGCCAGCGCCAACACCAACGCCATCGACGTATACCCGGCCTGTAAAGATGGCGAAAACGCGTACAGAACGCATAGCAGACCTCTCGTCCACCGAATACGCATTGTCACTTTCCATGCCGGCGCTGCGCAACACCGTCAAGCAGGCCAGTTACGAGATCTCCATTAGCCAACACGCGCCGCGAGACTACCGCGAACTAGCGAATAAGCTGTCTTACGTGCAGCAGCATCTTTCCAGCATGGTGTTGGCGTTGAGACGCGAGGACGAATGGCTACGGCACGAGCTGAGCATACTGCAGAACAAAAGCCCCGCTGCCAGCCCTCCTTCTGGAAAACGCAGGCACGACACGCCGCAGGGCGACAGTTCAGCACCTCTTTCTCCGACCCAACTAGCTGAGCGATTACGAAGGCTACAGGCCAGTACTCGGCTCGGTGAGCGCGGCGACGTGGTGCTATTGGCCCGCATTGTTGATGTAACACGCGACGCCATCACCGATCTGACGGGTGCCTGCAGCACAGCTTTGGATCGTCTGCGCGAGACCGTAAAGGCCGACACTTATCAGGGCAGCACGCTTCGCGCGCTTATCGGCGTTTTGCTTCCAAACCGCTTCCGTCCCATGCACGGCAACAGGCCAGCAACCATGGAATCTGGCGCTACATTATCTTTGCCAGAAAGGGGCGGCAGCGATAAAAGTGTAGAGCAGCTACTTGACGAGGCGCTTGCGCGGTATGACATAGCAGAGTCCAAGTGTGCTCGGGAGATAACAACATATATTCAGGATGCAGGGCCACGAGATGAGCTGTTTCTTGTATTTGGTTTTCTCTACTCGCTACGCGAACTTGCCTTTCACATTCGCGAGATGCTGGTCATCGAAAAGCGATTTCACTTTGTGGAAACCTCAGATGGTCGCACGCGCCATCGCCGCTGGCGTCTATGGTGGCCGAGCGTTGGGCTGCGCAAGTGGCTCAAACGTAGTGAAGTGCGCCCGAGCTTTGGCGGGCCATACAGGAACGCAGCGGCATTTGGTAGGTCAGGTCGTAGGTTGTAAGCGGATAGCCGTAGCCAAACTGACAGTGTTGAGCGTATTCTGGCGTGTGATCCCTGATGGCCTATTAAAGTGGAGAAGATGCAGAGGAGACTAGACGACGAACTTGACGAGAGCACCCGCCGATCAGGCAGCATACGCCGTCGAGACAGCTTGGAGATGAGACGCGAGCGCACCATCAACAGCACTCAGACAGGATATCACTCTCCGATGAAATCACTGCAGGAGGCGCGTCTATCGGCCGGTCAGTGGGTTCGCACGGCAATCTGGCACGCACTGCACTGGTGCCAGTCGTTCCAGGTGAAATATGCTTTCAAGACAACTCTCTGTGCGCTTCTCATTTCCTTGCCAGCCTTTGTGAGCGAGGAAAGCAGCGCTTTGTTTCAGAAAATCCACGGCCAATGGGCATTAGTAATGGTAGGCACCAGATTGCGCATGATCTAGACACGATGCATTTGCTCATGCTGCGTGCACTGGGTCAGGCCATGCTGGTCATTAGCGTAGACATGGGATCGACGTATCTGGTCGGCACCTATCGCGTGCTGGGGACGCTGTACGGCATTCTATGGGCGATTATTGTGCTAGAGAGCAGCCTGCCAAAGAATCCCTACGTCATCGGGGTTATGATGGCCATTCACGGTAGGTGTCCGCGCCGAAAGCGATGCGCACGCAAAGTTGCTGACCATGCCATGTAGGTATCATCTGCTGGCGACTGATGCACTCGCCAAAAGTATTCCGACTAGGTCTGATTGGAGTGATCACCACCAACTCTATCGTATTCGGCCACTACTCGGGCCCATACAGCACATCCAGCGTGTTTGAGCTTAGCATGTACCGCGGTGTTACTGCGCTTGTCGCCGTCATCATGACCATCATCATCAGCGTGCTGTTTTGGCCTTTTGTGGCTCGGAGTGAGCTGCGCAAGCTACTCAGCCTGCTGATTCACGAGTGCGGCCGTATCTACGCCAAGCTGGCGGCATTGCGACTGCTAGACCACGACGACCCGTCGTTTGTCGAAGTGCGCGCCGAGCTGGACCACTTGATCCGGCGCATGCAAACAGGGCTGGCACGTGCCACTGTGCTGCTCATATCTGCCGGCTCAGAGCCGCGTCTCAAGGGGCCATTTCCCGCGGACATCTACCTGCAACTTATCCAGCAGCTGCGGTATGTGTGCGCCTGGACCGTGAACATGGCGTCGGCCGCCGTGCAGTCAGACCCGGCGATGATGCGAGGACTCGAAAAGCCGGTACTTCATCTTCGTAAAGATTTGGTAGGTGGTGCTACGTTGACGCTGCGCAGATACTGTGTTGTAACCAAATCCACCCATATAGACGGCATCAATCCTGCTCTGTTTTCACGTGCTGGCTGGTTCACTGCGCACCAAGCTCCCGCTGCCGGCCTATCTGCCATCCGCGCGCGCTGCTCGTTTGCAGTCGTTGCACTCGGTGTGTCCGCCGCTGCAGCGTTTGGACAGCGCTTTTACACGAGTCCACGAGGATGATGCCGGCAGAGGCGGCGACAGCAGCAGCGGCAGCAAGGAAGTCTGCAGGTCATCTAGCGAAAGTGCATTGGCGCCACCGGTAACACCGACAACACCCAAGCACGAGGATGTCACAGCAACATGTTCGCATAACTCGGCGTCACAGCAGCTGCACGACAGCACGGACGACCGATACATCTACTGGTATGCGTATGCAACAGGAATGTCCGAGTTCATCAGGGGCCAGGAGCGGGTCGGCGACTTGGTCCGCCAGTTGGTGGGTGTTGACGAACTCATGGTTGTGCACATGAAGCAGGAATAGCGCGTTAGAATACATATTTGGTTATAAACAAAGGCCTAGGCGTGTATCCGACTGGAGCTGCCTGTATTGCTCATGTGATCATCGCTGCTGCACGAGGGTACTGCAAGGCCTCGGGGTCTTTTCGCTTGCGCAGATGTCGAAACAGCAGTGCCGAGCACGCGCCCTGGTGCCCGCACATGTGTCAAATGTCGGCAGCATGCGCTGGAGTGAAATCGTGCAGCGCCCCGTTATCCCGTCAGCTATCATTATGAAACAAAATGTTGCAGTATCATATAGCTGTGTGCATATTGGGCATTCTGCTACTGTGGAGTCGGCACATCACATACATTGTTAGACAAAAATGTGGCGTACATGACACGGGCAAGTACAAATACTCCAACCACTGTACCACCGCGCTTCGCTTCAGCTATCCGTCCGTTACATCGACTTCTTTAGCTCTCTTTCACCGCTTTTGGTTTGGCACGGCTAAATACCAGCAAAGTGTCCTGGCGATACTAGCTAGCCGCCCTGAAAACCACGTCAACCCCTTTGCATTCTTCATTCTGCAGCTATTTACACAACAATGCAGTTGAACAACCGTGTGCTTTTACTGGCGCTTTTGTTTGTGCAATGGCACCCGAAAGTGCATGCACAGGATGCGCAGAGCTGCAATGGCTCGCCAGAGTACTGCAGTCTGCCGTTTGACTGGTACACCTTTGCTGGCACACATAATTCTGCCACCTATCGCCTTAAGCCCGATTGCAGCGCTATCGCGAGCAAGTGCTCCGAAGCTACCAGCACTTGCATTAATACCGGAAAGCAATGCGCCGAGTCGTGGAATGAAAAGTGCGGCGAGCTCAAAAAGAAATGCCCAGAGTCGCCGTCGTGGCTTTCCAAGCTGTGCAATGGACCGGGCGACATATGCGAAAAGGCCAGCGATGTCTGCAAGGGCTGGACCACAGTATGCAAGGCCCCGCTAGATTTGTGTGTCAACAGCCAACCAATCCTGTGTGACAACGCGCCAAAGTGGTTCAGCGAATGTCTATGGGAAAATCAGCCAGAGCATGACTTTAGCACGCAGCTCGCTGATGGTAAGCAAAATCGTGTGGCATACACGGCGCGTGCAAACCTAACGTCTTGTTGCGGAACTGTAGGCATTCGCTCGCTTGACATCGATACATGCGTGGCGGATGGTAACCGGGTTACCACCTGCCACGGTTCGGGCGCCACGCGCGCACTGGGCGACGAACTGGACGTGCATCTTGGTCAGCTGCGCGACTTTCTTGCCGCCAACCCCAGCGAGGTCGTCGTTATCGAGTACATGGACACAGATGGCGATGCTTCCGTAATTGCGCGCGCCCTTGCGGTAGCATTCGAAAAGTTCCTGCCCGGCAAAGTATTCGAGCACGCGTCGCCATCTGACCCGTGGCCAACGCTTGGCGAAATGATCAAGGATGATAAACGCGTGGTTGTATTTGCCAGCAATATTTGGACATCACTGCCGGAAAACGAGCGGCCGCGCTGGCTGCACTCTCAGCCTAGCTACTACCGCCACTCCTGGCCGTACACCAACAAGGGTCATAATCCAGATGAAATCGCAGATCTTATGATGAACTACAAACCAAGCAGCGAGGATGAAAAGTACTGGCAGTGCGTTGACTTTGAATACTCGCCGGACAAGAATACAGTCTTGGAC
>KZ992977.1:0-10735 GCA_003614735.1 Thamnocephalis sphaerospora | reverse complement strand
GTCATCGCTACTGTCATCGCTAATTCGCAAGACCAGGGTTCTGGTTTGAGTGATGTTGCGTACGTTAACTAGCGCTTGGCATTAGCACATTCTGTGTATACTTGAAGCTGTTTTGACAAAGGACTTGTTGATAGATCAACCGCGCACTTACCGCGAATCCCGTCTGGAGTCCTAGTGATTGCGACTATTTGACGCTCCCTTTGGATCCTTGCGAGAGCCAGCTCATTTGCGCTACTCATTGCTATTTACTCGGCCTTTTATCGACGAAACAAGGCAAATTCTGCGTATTTGTACAAGTCGGGTAGTTGCAAGAACTAAAGAAAAGCTGCTCAAAAGCGGTAACGGACAAGATACTAACTGGCCGACGACTGCAGCGGTCATTTATACAAACCATCATCCCCTGCCTTGCTGCAACGCCCTAAACTGCCAATAGCCGTCGTTTTGTATCATTCTTGCGCTTTTACCAATCGATTGCACAACTGATATGTAAGCAGAGCTGCCAATCTGCAGCATCTGACAATCGCTCGACACAGTAGCCCATCATGGAATATAATTGGTGTTAATGTCAATCACCTCTGGCGTTGCCAGCAAAGTGCATTATCATTCGTAGTCGTCCTATGTGGCTGCGGCCGCATGGCATGTGCTTGTGTTTGTTAGCATCTTATGCTCACACTGTCTGTGCTGTTTATGCGGCGCCAACAGCATAGGCAAGCGTTGGCCACTGCCGAAAGTTAGAAGAGCCAGCTGTGTTACTATGCGTCTGCTAATTTGCACTGAGTAGTGTTTGCTGTGCAGGCGTATTATTTCATCGCCTCTCTCTTCACCATGCTCGTCGTCGAATGGCTCTACTTTATTTCGATTCGATAACTCTGCCACATCAATGCGCTTGGCTTACAGCGGCGCGTTCTGTAATACGCACTTTTGTGAACACAGAGACATTGACAATCTGCAGTAGCACAAGACTAGTGCTGTCACATTTGCGTCACAGCGTTGCAAACGATGCTATCTTTTTCAATGCGTGCAGTCCGCAGATGACTTGCTGATATTGCTCCGCTATCTATGATCTCAACATCAAAACACTCCGTAGTGCCTCAGTCATTTCTGTAGGCTCGATGGTGGCCAAAGTATTGACGCGGCTAACTCTTGCACGCCGCCAAACCAGTCGTCCACGTCAGCCAAATTGCAGTCAATACACCCCACAAGCCCTGTTATCGATGCCAGGGTATGACATAGGCAACTGCGGCTGTACTCAATGAAATAGCAATTACAAGCGTAGCCTTAGCTCATAGCTCTAGTTTCAATATCGCGTCGTAGCGCGCTAGCTACGATATACTCTGCTGGAAAGTCGCCTGCACAGCCGAGCAAAGCACAGCTCACCAAATGCTATGATAATGCTGGCTATTGCATAGATCAGCATGTATTAAATCATTTGACTACAAGTCAGTCGGCCGATTCTTCGACTGAGCCTGCATAGTTAGTGGGGGCTGTTACCGGTTTTGCGTCGTCTGATTCGCGAATCTGCCGAGTAACTGGAATGGCAAATGGCACGGCTATCATAAAGATGGCCCAGCTGGCGATAAACTGCGACAGGTAGCTTGCCATTCCGGCGTCAATGGCCCAGGCTATGGCGGCACCTATTGCCTGGATGCTTTTGAAGAATCCAGCATAACGGGCAAGCACGGCAGTACCACTGGTGATGGCGCCCATGACCCAGTAGCACCATGTTTGCTGGAATGCGCTGAACAGGCCGTAGAGCGTGTAAAGGATGATTGGGCCGGCAGCACGGGACGAATTCAGAAAATCGAGGTTCCATCGTGGGTCTTGCCTGCTGTACTGCAGCTGAAGCGCTAGACCGCCTCCCCACACGGCAGCGTAGGTAATACTGAGCGCCACCAGACTATAGAGCGCCTTGTTGCTGCGCGACAGTCGTGGCGAGTCGAAAAACCGGCCAATGATGAACGCGCCAGCCATTTGCGCTCCCCAAAAGAATGCGTTGTTTAGACCGCGCGTGCGCACGTTGAAGATGAAGCCATTGACGCTGTTGAACATGTAGCTGTAGGGCCAGTTTGAAGAGAGAAACATGGGAATCATGCACAGCATCCGCCAGTCCGTAAATGTGCGCAGGATGCCGTTCACCTCATCGGCAATGCTCGGCGACTTTTCGATAACAACAGGCGTGCCGTCGTCACGCAGCATCGTTGCCGGGCTGGCCAGAAGCAGACAAAGCACAGCGCCAGCCACCGCCAACACCACAAAAGCAATGTACGTCCCATCATTGACAGCCCCAGCGCTAGAGTTGTAGTTGGCAGCAAACGGAATCAGTCCGCCAATGACGCCGCCCATGTTAAAGATGACCCAAAAGACCATGATAAAATAGCCCTTGCGGTCGCGCGTGGGGTAAGCCATCATGATGGCACCCTGGGCTGTCCAGAGCATGGCTGCACCCACACCGAGAATGGCACCTGCCACGACGGTGAATGTGTTTGATTGGATATGGTTATACGCGAGGAAAGAGCTGATGTAGAATGCAAATGTCAGGCTTCCAATGAACATGACGATCCTTGGTCCAAGCAGGTTATTAAGGCCACCGGCCACCAGGCCAAACACGGCCATACAGGCGTACAACGCTGTATTAGACTCGGCGGCCGCACTGCCGTCCACCTGGCCACCACCGCCCATGCCTATCAGTGCACTGTACATGCCCGACGTACTATTGAAGCGTGCACACACACGTACGTCAGCTCCATACGTTTGCAACGAGTACGCAGAGCACCCACCAGAACATGATTAGGCCAACCACCATAACCTGCATCAGCGGCGTGCGATAAGATAGCATGTTTTTTAACACACTGTAGAAAGCTACAAGACGAGCGAAAGCAGAGCAAACAAGCTGCGACAAGTGGCAAGCAGGCAGGCTGTGCCAAGAAAAGGAGTGAGAGCGAGGCTGTGCCACCACCATACGCTCTTGGCGATGCGTACTCCGATGGCACTGGGCAGCGCATCAGGCTGTCTAGCGTGGGCATGGGAGTAATTTGGGCCACTTTGTTTGGTAAACAACGCAAAAGTAAGCACTCGCTCACTTTAGCTTCTGTGTCCCACTTGCGTCTTTTGCGTGTACACCGCTGCTCGTTGGTGCATACACCTTGCGCTATCGCTCGGAATCTCTGTAACATACTATTTGCTGCAAAAGCAGACGCGCCAAGGCAATGGACGGTGCGCTGTATTCACCAAGCGGGAATCCAAGCTTGGAGCAGGTACGCCACATTAGCCGAGCACCGCGTGCTTCGGCCAGCATATTCACCGTGACCATGCGCTTGTATGCACTATCGCTTGCACTGCAGTCAGAGGGGCTGCATACGGAGCTTACTGCATATCTAGCGGACAGCGCGCTCACGCGCCGACACAGCCACCTGAAGCAAAAGCTCCACGCGCTGCAAAGCAGTACGCTCCAGCTGCGCAACAGCGTGGAGAAACAGCACAACGCCATCTTTGGCGAGCGACACACTGGGAGCACGCGTCGGCGCAAGAGATCACTGGACTTGACCATGTAGGCGTGATATGGTGGCAGAGCGCGGTGCAGACATCCGACTGATGACACTATGTCCGCTGCTAGCAACGCTCTGCTGGTTCGCAGCAATCTAGCACTTCAAAAGAAGCGTGACGAGGAGCAGGGAAATCAAGATCGGCAAGGCCAATCGCCGGACAGTGAGGACAGCCTTGGCCATCATGGCGGCGTGACCTTGCCGCCCGAGGCAAGTCCTATTGCGTCAGACGGTCGCCACGCCAGTGCTCACCATGCGGGATGCTACAGTTGCAACGACAGCTGAAGCAGCTAAAGGGCGTGGAGCAAATCCGTTTTGATCGCGTGGAAACTCGGTTGGCGCAGGCCAAGTCAGACTGTAAGCGCCGTGCATCGTCGCCACGAACCAGCATGGACTTGGCTAACGGCTGTCCGGCCAGTGCACACGCACATCCATCGGGTCACGGGGGTAGTACTGGACGGCGATCTTCCCTTTCGCATCCGATTCAGGGTGGACGAGTCGACCCGTACAGTCCGCGAGCTGCGCGTTTGGACGCTGACCAAGATGCGGCACGAGCTGGGTGGTCCGCTTGCTCGGTGAGTGCGCACGTAGCTGTCCTTTGCGCATTGCGTCGACCCTTGAGCTGACTGCCGTGAGCGCACCAGTGCGGAGCGCGACAGCAATTTGTTTGGTGTGATTCGTATGCTGATCGATTATGCACGGCTGGACCAGCAACGGCGAGCGCTGTTTGCCTACATGACCGAACACTACGGGCACTATCTAGCCCCTCATCAGCCTGGCCAGTCGATCAACGAGGATGGTCACCTCTGGTTTATCGGCCACCAGTAAGTGTTGGCGTAGATTGATGGAGGCTTCTACTTACACCACTGTCCGTTGTACCAGTCACGATGACCCGGAGCTTGTCTTTGCCTGGGAGATGCAAGTGGACGCGTTTGGTTATGTAACGCCTCACGTTCGCCTAAGCGTCCAGCTTTCGCCCAGCTGTAAGTAGCGGTAGTCTGTCAATGTGCAAAACACCATGCTAACGCGGTGAACTGTCATCCTTGCGACGTACCATCACGTGCAGGGACTGCCCACGACCGACAGCGCGTGCAAGACACGGCGCCCCAGCATTTCAGTTATCTGATTCGACAATCGGGATTGCAGACAGCCATGGAGGTCATGTTGCAAACTTTCTACATGCCACTAGAACATTTGGGGCGCGCACCAGGCGCACTCGGCAGTGACGAGCACGACATCCTTGACGATTTTACAATACTTTAGCGTGGCCTACCGGGTCTGCTCGCTTGCCAGCGCGAATCTAGCGGCGCCGACACGGACGGAAAGGCAAGCGCCCAAGGCTATTCTCTGATAGCACGCAGAATAAGCCATATGTTGCCGCACCCGACTGGTCTGATGCGTCAAACAGATGTGCACCGCATTTCGATAGTTTTCTTGCCGCGGTGCGCCCACGACACCAGCCTGCGCGGTCTGGTTGTGTCGCGTTGCTGCGCACGTCATCGCGCTATGCCACGGGACAGCGCCCGGGCTGCCTGCGCTCTGGCTGAGGTATAAAGTACGTGAACGTGCGAGGCTTCGTCCAGACTCCGACGTGTCCAGTGTTCCCACTTGCTACGCCACACTACTTGGTTACTCGTCTGCTCAAGTTGGTCGCTGCCCACCCGCAGCCACCCTGCCGCCGCGTACAGTACGGCGTCTCTGCCCTTGCCCGCCCACCACCGCACCTACTGCCGCCACCGTCCTTGCTGGCGCCACAGTCCGCCGGTAGGTAGGTAGTATGCTTGCGAAGCGGCCGACACAACGGTGGGCCTGACCACTAGTTTACCCCACCGTATCGCCTGTTTTATCCTATTCCTTCTCTTCTTCTTCCCCAGCGTCGCACACCCGCCGTGCTTCTCTCATCGCCATTGTCCCGGCTGTTGCTGCTGCCCACTGCCCTCTACGCAGCAGCCTGTGCGCGTGTGTGTTGCTTGGACGCGCTCGCTCATTGCCGCTTTTTACCTGACGGCCGGCTAGAACGCCGCAGCGTCCGTAGTGACGGCGCACGCCTGCCGCAGCATGTCAGACACCTATGCCGGCACCAGCGGCAGCCTGCCGCTACGCTCCAAGCAGGACTTGGCCGTGGTCTCTGGCGCCCCCGCTGTCACGGCGGTTACTGCAGTGTCCACAACGACCACCGCCACAGAAACTACCAGCCAGAACAGCACACTGGTCCATTTAGCATGCGGCTCGGTACGTGCCACATGGACTGCATACTCGGTGGCGGTTACATCTGTTGCTGCTGCTGCTGCTGACGTGGCTGCTGACGCGTTCCGTGTTCATCCAGGTGGGCGGCTTTGTTGGCAAGCTGGTCGAGTTTCCCTTTGACACGGTCAAAGTTCGGCTGCAAACGCAGTCGCTCGAGCAGACACGCTACACAAATGCGTGGGATTGCGTACGCAAGATGGTACGCAATGAAGGTGGACCGCTGTCGCTGTACCAGGTAGGAGACGCGTCGCGTCGGCATTTACACGGGGTTACACTACATGCACGTGTGGCCATCTCCCGGCGCGACATGTTCCCGGCCGATGTGTCTGTTGCCATCTACTTGACGCAATAATGACCGGCGCTTGCGTTTTTAGGGATTATCAGCCCCGCTGGTTGGTGCTGTGCTGGAAAATGCCGCACTGTTCGTTGGCTATGAGCTAGCACAGGATTGGATCCGTCGCTGGCGTCCACTTGACAGCAGCAGCGCCGCAGAGGCAGCCAGCCGCCCTCTCACCATGCCTGAACGTTGTGTGGCCGGTGGCATTGCCGGTATTGGTGCTGCGCTAGTGCTTACGCCAGTGGAGCTGGTCAAGTGCCAGCTGCAAGTGGTGGAGACGCGCGGCAGTGGCGCTCACATGGACGGACCCATGACGGTCATTGCACGCACGCTGCGTGAACGGGGTCCGCTTGGTCTTTACCGCGGCAGTCTGAGCACGCTGATGCGTGAAGTAGGCGGTGGTGCTGCCTGGTTTGGTGCTTACGAATGGGTGTGTGCCAAACAGCTGGCCTTGATGACGCAACGGCGTACGCAAGCGGCTGGGCATGGCGCACTGGTCGTACCAGCGCAGCGCAGCGACCTGTCCGCACCGCAGCTGATGCTCAGCGGTGCCATGGCTGGCATGGCCTACAATGGCGCGCTATTTCCGGCGGACGTGATCAAGTCGCGCATGCAGACGGATCCCAACCATACCAGCATGAGCCAGGTGGCACGTGAGCTCTACCGTGCCCAGGGCTTCCGTGGCTTCTATCGTGGCCTAGGCATTACACTTTTGCGCAGCATACCCGGCAGTTCCACCATCTTTTTGGTTTACGTACGTTTCTGCGATGATCATGGCGCCACATCCGCGCACGTTTAGCTGACCATAGCGCTGCCATCTCTTTTCCTACAGGAGCTGATGCGTCGTCAGTTGGCATGACACACCACACGGTCTCACTGCAGTGGCTTTTATGCGCTCGCATGCCCGCGGCTAGGCAATGCGTAATGAGTGTATGCGCATGAACGAAGCGCATGCATGCTTTATGTGCAAACCATCGTAATATATGCGTGTGTGCGTGTGTGTTTAGTTGTCGCTATGTATGCGTGCGTCTATGCGTGCTTCCTGCAACAGTGCATCCATGGATGTGGCCAGAGCTGGACATGCTTGCTCTAGCGGTACCATCCGACAGCCAAACGTTTGGCCCATGGCATCTACTACTGTCGGCAGTGCATCCGTTACATGCACTGCCGGCGCATTGACCTGCTGCTCAGCAAGTGCCTGTGTGATGGAAGTAACGCCCTTGTTGCGTAAACCACACGGTATGATATGCGAGAACCAGCTCAAGTCTGTGTTGCAATTGAGCGCAAACCCATGGCTAGTCAAGTATCGGCGCACCTGTATGCCTGCGCTCAATGGTCCATCAGCAGTGTGCATATATCATTATGCGACCACGACTATCCTCTGCTTACCAAGTGCGGCAATCTTTTTGTCACCAATCCAGACGCCCGTGTCATCTGTCGTGTTGGCCGAGAGCTGATAGTGCGCACATGCGTTGATGATGGTACGTTCCAAGCGGCAAACATAGTCGCGTACGCCCAGCTGTCCGCCTGCATTAGTCCAGGTCGATTGGGCCGCAGCTGCCTAGACACTCGCTTACCTGGTGTGCCCTAAGGTCAAGCAGCGGATAGCCGACGAGTTGCCCTGGTCCATGAAACGTAATTTGTCCACCACGTCGCGTCTGTCATGACTAGTAAGTAGACGCGTTCAGCGTAGACGAGCCAATCGCAGGCACCTACCTCTACATACTCTGCGCCCAGTGTGGCCAGGCGAGCACGTTCGGCAGTAGCGTCGGCGTCCGCCGGCAACGTAGTGCGCAACGCGAATCGCCGTGTGCCAGTCGTGTAAGTTGGCGGATGCTGCAGCAACAGCACCACGTCCTGTTCCCAATGCGTATGCTGTGCATTCTCGCGACGAGCTTGAAGTCGGTGCTCTACCAGCGTTTCCTGCAGCCGCAAAGCAGTGCGGTAGGGCACAACGCCAAGGTAGCGGTATGCAATGGAAAGGGTCATGGTTGGCACGAGCAACACTGCTGCTGTTGTTTTCTTGTTGTATGTAGAAATGTGTGTGCAAAAATGAACAGTCGAGCGCCTCTAGCGCGTATCCGTCCGACTTGCCTGATGCACCACCCCTCAACGGCGCGCAAGGCGCCACGAGGCTGTTCTAACGTAGCACTAGCGCGACCCGCCTACGGAGTAGAAGGTGAGCCGCGACTCTGTGCCCGTAGGAGCATGCCTACTCACAGTGTGGCGGCCAGCGGCAACGGTATGAGCGAGCGCAGCGGCATGTGCAAGAGATTGTGGGATAGTGCGGCGGCGGATGAAATATTTTCTCTGGCGCGCGCTTCACCCCTGCTCTCGCTCGGCCTCTTCCGCTACAATCCGACTAAAGCTGCTAGAAGCTGCGCGCGCTTTTGCCTGGTAGTCTGTTCTTGCTCTGGACCAGGCCGATCATGTGGATGCACGTACCCGCTGCGGTGTCTGGTCGCGCAGCCAGTCATCACGGCGTGATGCGGGCCGTGCGTGTGACGACCACGGCAGCTGCGACGCGACGCTGGTTCGCGCTGTCCACCCGCTCGCTTAGTGAACACGCGTCTGCTCGCAGTGCTAGCGAGGGCACCGCTAGCGCGTCAGCGGCGCGCGCTGAGACGACGGTGCCCGATTCAGCGGCGAAAACGCTAGCACCGCGATTGCCTCCGGCTCTTCCGGAATTGCAGCGCCATCATCGTGCACCGCTGCTACCGGAACGCGCGCCGACCGAGCGCATTACACAGTTTCGTGTGGCCATGCTGCGTGGCCACCTGGAGGAAGCATGGCATCTGTACACGCTGCTGGAGCGCACTCAGCGGATAGGCGAGCTGGTGGCTGAGGACCATTCGCGCTTACTACGCGCCATCTGCTCTACGGTGGAAAATGAGGTGGTGCAGTCGGGATTTTTTGCGCTAAAAGCAACTCGACGCGAGGACTCGGCATCGCCAGCGGCGCAGGCAGCACGCACGCGTGTACTGCACGTCATGGCGCAGATGCGCATGCACGGACATCGGCCCAACATGCGCGACTACACGGCTGCCCTGCGCGTCCTAGGTCGTCTAGGCAATGCACGCGAAGTTGAGCGCGTCTGGCAGCAGATGATGCCGACCATCGTGGGACACCGCGGTAGCCTGGCGAGCACAAAAGTGCGGCCTAGCTTGCATGCCTACAACGCACGGCTTGAAGCACATGTACGCGTGCGTCAAGTTGGCGAATGCTACCGAATTGTGCGTGAGATGCACCAGAACGGACCCGAGCCGGACAGCATGACATACGATCTACTGGCGGAGCTGCATGGCCTAGTCGGCAATCCAGAGGGTGCGGTGCATCTTTTGCACGAGCGGCTCAAGAAGAACGGCTATACTGGCTATGACGCATTGCTCTTGAAAGACCATGCATCCAGCGCGCCTCAGCCAGACAGTGGCGACGGCAAGGAGGCACCTCCGCGCCGCACCAACAAACGTGCTAAAAGCAATTTGAGTGAGACACCGCCGCCACCCACTACGCATAGTTTCAACGCGGTCATCCGCGCCTACAAGCGTGCCAACAATGCCGAAAGTGCGACACGCATCTACCGTCTGCTGACCGAGTCGGTTCGCCCGCCTGCCCACTTGCCCGAGTTGCGCCCCAACATTGCCACCTACAATGAGCTGATGGGTGCACAATACCAGGCCGATTTCGAATTGCATCTAGGACTACTGGAGCGACTGCGAAAACGTGACAGTCTCGAGCCCAACGCCTACACCTACCACCTTTTGATCAAGTATGCGTGTTGCGAGCGCTCACAGTGGTCTCACGCCGAACGGCTGTGGCATGAAATGCGCAGCGCGGGCATCCAGCCGCTTGGCCGTACCTGCCAAACCGTCATCCGTCGCTTGAAACGGCCACGCTTTGATGCGTTGCGTCAGGAGGCCTATGAACTAAGCACAACACACAGTGATGCTAGCGGTACATCACAGCTCGTTTACTAGCCATCAGCGCACCTTTGCTTTTCACGCCCATACATCATATCGTACCGAATCGACTTTTCACCACTCTGATATTTGCCGTACCAAACCCTTTACTCGTTATATGGTCGGGCACCATCGTGTAGTAATAGACCGACGTAGTAGGCGCCAGTGACGCGTAGAATCGATAAGGAAAACATTTGCTTAGCGTCTGCTTTTACGGCGGCGAAACAACGGCGGAATATATTTATTGCGTGCTTGAAAGAAATAGGCCGATTGCTTGGGCTAACCAGCGCATTTTCCGTAAAAACTTGGCAGCTGCCTATTTTGATGCCAGTGCGGCACTTTGTAGGGACGATACTGCATGGTACGCGCTTTCAGAGCGCAAACACCCGATCTGCTGACGTGCACGTTTTCTCAAACGTCACCTTCACGCGGCCACTGTATATGCACTGCGGAGCGTCTGCAACGGATCAGAGGCAGTGAAGCATACAAACATAATGACAGAGTAGCAGCAACGACATACTAAACTACCAGCTTACGTGTCGGTGCAGTAACATGTTATTGTTAGAGGACGCGGCGCATGTACTGCATTTCGCAACATAGCGCTTAGTAGACTGCGGCTGAGATTGGGACGTAGCCGGCCAACTTCTTTG
>KZ992976.1:0-10738 GCA_003614735.1 Thamnocephalis sphaerospora | reverse complement strand
CAAGCAAGTGCAGTGGGCTGCCAGAAATAAGCACGCTGAAGCCTGAGCTCGCCTCATTCTCGCTACCTACTGTGCAGAATAGCTCGACGAAGAATCGGCAAGACCAACTGGCGGTGTCTTGCGAGGAGAGAGGCTTAGCGTTGCTGCTGCAATCCAGGCAGACAGCGAGAGTGCGGGCGTGGCGGGGACGTAACGGAGGCGGGAAGAAAGGGCGTGAGTAGGGACTGGCAAACGCCAAGCATCCAGTGCAAAGAGATAAGGCATAAATTCAACGGTCACTCGGGGCGCTGAAAATGCAGTAAGAGCGTCCATGAAGAACGAGACGATAATGCACAGACGCTGAGAGCATGGGGAAGGCTGTGGAAACGCTACGGGGCCATGTCGAACACTGTACCAGCTACGACGATACAGGCGCTACTAAATGTATTAGCATTGCAAATCGCGATTGCAACAATGTCGGAGCATATCGTAGTGCTGGCTATGCGTTGCATATCGCGTCACCCAAATACACTCGGTACGGAGCCTAGGCCGGCCCTATACTGGTGCGATAGGCTTCATACAGCGGTTACAGCAGGCTGGCAAGTTTGGTCTGCAGGCTGTAACAACAGGCGGTGTTGATGCCACGCTACTGGTGGTACTGTTGGCAGCCAAAGAAGGCACGAGATGGCGGCGAGCAATCGGTGGCTTGATGTTGACGCTTGCAGCGTCTGGTGGATTTTCCAACTTGTTCTGGACATTGGCGGCAGTGGCTACGGCAGCGGACGGTGAAATTGTGGATACCCTACTCCAAGGCCTATGCCGTGCCGGCCAGGGTGTGTGTATTGCAACATGGGCGGACCGCCGGTTTTGCGCCGGATTTGTAGCTGCGGCAGACATGTAGGGTGGCTGTGAGAACAAACGGTCGACGTGCCAGTGCTTTTGATTTGGCGATAAAGATTCGCGGGGCACGTTGTGAAGACGATCATCTGCCGAGTCTGCAGTGTGCTCGCCTTGGCCATGTCGAGCATGGCGCCTCCAGCCTAAGGCATGACGCGAATCGGCATTTGGGCAGCGGTAAGGAAACCCAAGAGCGTACAAGGTGATCAGCAGACGTGCAACCAGCACAACAATTGCCAGTGCGTCGGCAGCCCAGATTAGCGTGACGATGCGCGTCGTTGCTGTCTCCATTGGCGAAGCGTCCTGAAATTGTGCTTGTGGGATAGTTATCGTAGCTGGAAACAGCAGACCGGAGAGTGCCAGGTCGGTATACAGGTCCGCTCCCGACAACAATACTGCTGAAAACAGCACACCGATAAGCTAGCAGCAATGTGAAAGGCGATTAGCGAATGCTAGTTGCTTTTGTCTCAAACACGCACCTTGGCAAAGCGTCGATGGATGCTACGCGAGACAAGATGGGCACCAGTGGTACGCCCAAACAACCAGCCGCCGACAGCTGGGTAGTGTGTTAGCCGAACGAATCGTGACCAGAGCCACCGCGCTACTTACAAAACACCGTAAAGACGGAAAGCGCCGCAGCAGAGTCGACCAGCGCCATGTAACGGACTACTCGGTCAGCCGAACGTGCCCAGTGGGTGCTGTTGGCAGCAGCGATTCGAGTGCCAAAACGAGTGGCCGCCACGATGCGATACATGGCAATGCTCAGCTGCATAACAGTGTAGCAGATCAAATAAGCGCGCAACATCAAGTAGCCAATGCGCGGTAGTGCGCGAACGATTTGATGCATCCTATGTTGCAGCAGTGTTAGCAGTGTCCTCGGTGCCACAGAGTTTGCTGCTTGGTTACGCACGCTTGCCATAGTAGAATAATAAACGCCACGCGTGACAGCACTATGGCTGCTTCACCGAGCGGCGAGGTGTGTGGGCTGGCAGTCCATATGGCTGCAACGATGGCCGCTACTCGTTGGTGAAATGTAAGCACGTAGTTTTGGTCAGCATGCAAGCGGATGCTATTACCTGGCGTCATCAGGATACCCGTCAGCAGTGCGACGACGCGAGGGCCGTGTGACAGTAGCGTCTTGGAAAAGCCATGCCAGCAGAGACGAAAACATTGGGCAAGAAAGCAGGAAAGCAAGATCATGGCCAGCAGATTTCGGGTAAATGTATACGCTCGCCCCAGATACCAGGCGTTCCATGGGCCAACGTCTACACGGCAGTAAGCATGGCACGTTAGCAGCGCGGAGTTTGCCCGTATGCTTGCACAACTAACCATCCGTGGCAGAAAAGAGAAAATAGTCGGCACTACCAGCCGCCTCCTGCAAAGGTATGCTAATGTGCGCATCCAGTAATGCTAGAGAGACGCTGTGATATGGAGTGGCATCCAGCACAGCGTTCAGATTGCCATAGGGAGTCGGATCCATCGGGCCCCAAGCTGGCACTGTCTCTACAGTTATCAGATCATCTGGATCGCTAATTTCGATGCTTTGGTTTGCCGGTGCAACGGTAGGCGGTGCGTGCTCAGTACGAGCACCGCTGGCTAAGAGGGCCACATAGGTAATGGGTGGGAATCCAATACTTTCTAGGCCGGCCGAGGCGATATTTGCAGCATGGATTATCGATGCAATGGTTGCACAGCCGGACTCGCGAGCTAAAGACCATGCTACTATCAGGCCGGTATCGGTGTGGCGAGTAGCCTGATGAGCAGTGCTTTGCAGCGCGGTTGACTGGCTGATATTTAGCGGTGGTATGGCAAAATTGCACTCATCTGGTTGCAGCGGCAAGGATATTGCGATGCCGCTGCGTCGCTGCGACGCTATTGCCGGTGACAAGAGCACCGCTTGACTAGCCATCGGCGCTTGCAAAAACGGTCTTCCAGTATCAAATCGCAATCGGCCATTCGACGCGCCATCAAGTTTTTCCCCAAACTTGTGCTGCCCAGGAGCTAGCGTTAGGCTAGCTAGTGCATGGTGCTGGATGATTTCTTGACCGCAAGCAGATAAAGTCAGGAGTGCGGCACAGACGCGGTTAAAGTATCGCTGGTGGGTGCGCATGGGTGCTGATTCACGGCAATAATCTGGGCGAGTACAGCACAACTGCTGGCTGAATGTGGCGCTTTCACAATATATACGCACAGGTGACTGCCGGTTCAAGTGGATAGATTTGCGTTTGTATAGGATTGGCGGGCCATATTCTGGTCAAAGACAGTTTTGCCGCTGCGGCGCAGCTCATGCGCAATGATGCTGTGGGAGTCTGCGACGTGCGAGAGCAAGTCAGTGTGGCTAACCCTTGAGTTTTGCGCAGCATGCAGCCTACTGCATCGGCTCATGATCGCTCTAGGTCTACGGGCACAGATGGCACCTTGACTTTTTGGCAGTACCGGTGCAAGTCTGATCGACGCTCACACTTGCCGGCACTACTGTTTTCTCCCGCTGATCAGCGCCTATTCATTCGGCAACTCATGTGATTACAGGCATCAAGTATTTAATATGTATGCAATTACGCAGCCAACGCTCGTCTGCCAATGTAAGACGTTCGCATCACACGTAGCAGCCACGACCTAGTATTCATCATCCGGTGAACGCATGGGGTTAGGTTCTGATGGTGTCTTGGAGGTAGATTCCGATGGAGTTCCGTCGGCTTTGTAGCCAACAGCATCGGCGTTGCTGTCGGATGGCTGGGGTGGCACAGAGGCGCCATAGCCATTGTCGCCACCGGCGTTTTCAGCTCCGCCATACGTCGGCGCTGATGCCTGTGTGTAGGTATCAGAGCCATTTGGCGCATTGCCTGATGCAGTGGCCGGAGACGGCGTGGAGACCTGATCATCAACTGGCGGTGATGGACGTGCCCCATAGACATTGTTGCTATTGCTACCAGTGTTTTCAGCTCCGCTGGGCGGTGGCGATGGCGCTGAAGGTGGTGATGGAGATGGCGATGGAGACGCAGATGGCGTGTAAGCAGAGCTGACATTCTCGGCACCACCTGGCACTGACGCCGGAGTGGGCATGACGGGCGCGCTATCCTCCTCGTCTTCATACTCTTCGCAGTCATCCTCATCATCTTCTGGTGCCGGAGTTGCTGGTGCAACGTCGTCCTCGTACTCTTCACAGTCCTCATCTTCCTCTGGGACTGGAGCTGGCGTCGGTTGTGGCACAGATGGGGCGTTGCCACCAGCGTTCTTCTCACCTCCGGGCAATGGCGATGGCGATGGCGATGAGATTGGTGCCGGGGTTGGGCTGGCTACCGGCGATTGGACAGGCTGTGGCACGTACGGAACACCGATGGGCGTTGGCGCGTCCTCATCCTCATACTCTTCACAGTCCTCATCGTCGTCGTTTTCAGGGCCTGGGGCAGATGGCGGGCTTTGGGCTGGTTTAGGCTGCGGTGCATATGGAATACTTCCGCTGGTGTTCACCTCGCCGCCGGGTAGCGGTACGGCGGCCGTTGCAGGCTGCGGGGCTGGCACCGCCACCGGCACCGGGGCTGGGGCATACTTGGGCTTGTCTTTGTCGCAATCCTCATCTCCATAGGTGTCCGACGATGGTGCCGGCACGCCCCCATAGGCATCAGTCGCATTGCTAGTCTTTGGCTTCTCAAAGAGCGGAACCTTGGCGAGCGGCGGCAAGAAAGTGCTGGGCAAATTCTTGAGCAGCGGCTTGACCAAATTGCCGATGGCATCGGCCTGCTTGGCAACTGGCGCACCAACAAGATCCACCAGCTTTTTAGCAAACGTGCTGGGAGCCTTGGCAATTTCAGTGGTGCCCACAGTGACCGAGAGCTTGGCTTTGATGTTGGAGACCACCTGTGCCGGAGAGACATTGTTCTTGTGGCCAATCTTGATTTCGGTGCCGTTAACGACGGCAGTGAACTTGCCGACCTTGTTGACAATGCGAGCAAACAGATCTTCGCGCTTCCACAAGGAACAGGGCGACACGTAGCCAGGCATTTCGTTCAGTTCTTTGCAGAGCTTTTCGCGCTTCTTCTCGCTGGCGCGGACTTTGGTGACGTTCAGGTTGTTCATACGGCACCAAGCTTCGGGCAGGGCCTTGGGAATGCGGATATCGAGCAAATTCTCGCGATTGTCCGCCGTAGGCAGCTTCACCTGTCCGTTCGTGTCGCTGGGCGCCGGTGCCGCGGTGACATTTGCGGGCACCTCGATGATCTCCGACTTTTGCACCACGGTCGGCACAGGGGTGGGCGATTGCGTCGTAGACTCGACAGTAGACGACGGGGAAGCACTTGCAGAGCTAGTGTCTGCAGGGGCAGTGCTTGTAGACGTGGCCGACGGTGTCGAGAGTACGGTGGTTGTGGAGGAGACCGGCACGGTAACGCTGCTGACTACGCTCGTGGCATCTGGCTGCGGCTGTGGAAGTTTTGGCTGCTCTAGATCCTGCTGCTTCAGCTCGCCGTAGGTATAGCACAAATTTGTCGTATCAAACACATCGCTGACGCGTACGTTGTATGGCTCAAGCACGTCGTTGGCAGTGGCCGGATTGCCCTCGCTAGTGATGCCCGAGTAGTCACGAAGACGTTGCGGCTTCACACTCTGCCAGTCGGCCCAGATTTTGTCGACAAACGAATGGTGCGCAAAGAAGATGGGGTCGTTGGGCGAGAACATGGTCTCCATGTCGCCGCCAATGCCAATGTGAACCTGGCCGTGCATGACATTCTCAATCTCTTGGCGAATCTCCGCATAGCTCTCTAGCTTCTGCACCGCGCTGTTGACAACTTCGGGCGACGACACGGCGTTGATCTTGTCGCCTGCATCAAACTTGCGACGCAGACAATGGGGCGTCGGGTAGTATGGCTTGTAGTCCTTGAATGGGCCGTTGGTGATACAGCCATCACTGCCGCCGTTGCCGCCATAGTAATCGGCTGTGAATACTTTGGACACTTCAGGCGCCTGAGAGTCGATCGTCCAGTCCCAATAGCCAAGCGTTACGCTTGGATTGATGCGCTGCAGAGCACGCTCCACCTCGCGGAGATAGGCGCGATGCCATGGAAGGAAGCCGGCGATACCATGCGACGTCTTGCTATACTTGTTGTGATCGTTGGCAAACCGATCATAAGTGCTTGGGCTGCCGTCCTGCTGCAGACGAACCATGGCCGCAAACAAATCATTTCGTTCCTGCTGCGAAAACTGACGAATTTCCTTTCGCTGACGAATGCCAGAGCACTGTTCAGCGTTTGCAGCAGGAATCGAAGCCAGAGCGGTGACCAGCACCACAACGGCAGAGACGGCCGATAGACAGCTGCGTAGATGCATGGTGCTATCGAGGTGTATGCAATGTGAAGACAGAATGAAGTTAGCAGCGTACTATTTAAGCGAAGCGTGCATGCAAAAGAAAGGGCGTGTCGATATGAGCACACCGGCAAAGATGCAGGATGGTAAGATCGCGGCGGCTTGTCGGTATGGGGATAGAGAAGCGCGAGCGCGCGGAGCCATGACCAGCGGCACTTTTACGCAAACGGTCGCGCCAAAATGTCACAGCCTGGAGTATCAGCGGGGACAATTGGACATGCTACAGGTGTAGGAGAATGCCAATGCAGGAAACGATGTACGTGGAAGCGCGGAAGCAGGAATGCTGCGGCAAACAAAAATACCGCGCCAATAGCAGTATAATACACCAGACCTTGGTGTGCCATACGCTTACACGG
The DNA here is from genome assembly GCA_003614735.1 of Thamnocephalis sphaerospora. Lineage (NCBI taxonomy): Eukaryota > Fungi > Zoopagomycota > Zoopagomycetes > Zoopagales > Sigmoideomycetaceae > Thamnocephalis > Thamnocephalis sphaerospora. Next base: position 4,148 of record KZ992976.1, on the reverse strand, counting down.
GATATTTTGCAACAGGCATGTATACGCAGCGCAGTGGATGTGCCACACAGAATGGCAAAGCATTGAAACATGCTGCGCGGACCATGGAACAGTTGGTATTTAAACCTACCTTGTGGGGTAATAGCGCTATGATGGTTGCGCAGATATGAAACGGGCACAGACTTGTGCTCAGTCGACACGGTATATATGCACACTTGGCGTCAGCAGACCAAGACAAACTGCGTTGAGTGTACAGAATAGCGCGCTGCGCTGTAATATGGAACAAGCACCAGGCCTGTTGGTTGCGAGGGATGAAAGGCGAAATAGCAAGGCCTTGGGGGGTTTGGTGTGGTGCTGTAGACAGAGAACGGATGGTGAAGGATACGACCGCCTGCCAGTGGCCCTGTACTGGGCGGTTTTAAACGTTCGGAATCCACTGCCGCCGTCGTCATAGCGGCCTGGCCCATGCAGGTGCTACAGCATAGCTGCGCTGCAGATCCAACACGCACTCCGCCAGCTACGCGCTTGGCATCTTGCGCCTGTACTCCCCGCGTGCAGATTCACGCATGGATGCTGTCGTTATGGCCGAGACTACCATTAATGGCAACGGTTATATTAAGGAGCTGACATAGCAACGCCCACGATTCCGTACAGCGCTGACCAGGCGAGCGTGCCGGTTTAATGCTTGCGACCATGACTGCAAACGACCGCCATCTCACGCCAGAACATGCCACTGCGCTACTCCTTTTTACAGACAGCTCAGACCTGTGTGCATGGCCTTTTCTGCCGCTGGCTTTAGAGCTTGATGCATGCAAGCTGTGAGCAGCAGATTCGGTGTTCTGATTGGCTAGTGACATGCCGGTCACACAAGTATAACAATGTTACAGACCTGAAACACTCGGCTGCATGCGCTTGTAGGCACGCCGTTACAATGACCTGCGTTGGTCGCATAGCCTTCCGTGCATGTACACCTGCAATAGCTGCGATGCTGCTTACACGGAGCGCAGCTACATGGTACCGGATGGCTAGCACTACGAAAGACCTGCGCTGCGCCAGATCCATTTGGAAAGTATGCTACAGGCAGCCTGCCGCAAACGAGACAAAGCAGCCAACACATTGCACGACGTCGTCTGTCTCCTTATGCTCCTTGGCTACGAGGTAGAACAACGCCAGTCCTGTACGCTGCCGCTGCGGCATCCTTACACTACCGCTGCAATTCTTGTTCGCCCTTTGCTGTATCGCGCCCTGTCACTTATTGGCAAGCATTATTGTGTCTTTACGCTCACAGCGCATGCACGCTTCCCGCTTGATCCACGAAGAATCACCCTCTACGTTGCCAGAATCCTTTTCTTTTCCTCTTTCCCTGCCAAAGCTGGCTTTGGCAACACGCTGCGCTAGCCATTCCTATCCATTAGACCAACGCTCGCTCAGTACGCTTAGCCCTGTGCATCATGGCAAACATACCAGGATTGGACGCACTAGCTCGCCTGATGCACACTGGAGAACCGCGCGGTCTCTTCTATCTTCGACTGTTCTTTCTTGTGATGTTGACAACCTTCAGCGTGATCTACGCGCTACTACAGCTTATTCGCTGTGCTGCGCCTGCCGATGTGTATCACGTGCGTCGCAAGGCGCAGCCAGTGACGCTGCCTATCGTGCTGCTGGTCGGTCCACGTGGGCCGCTGGAAGCTGGCACGATGCGCGCGTTTGCCAAGGTGCAGACACGTTCTGGCGACTATGACATGGATCTTTCAGGACGCATGAAGCGCGTGCGATTTGGTCCAGACCTGTTGCAGACGAGCAATCAAACAGATGCCTTCCAGGCGCAGCGCAACGACGAGCTAGCCGCCTGGGTGCTGGTGCCCGACCCTATCTGGCGGCTAGTAATGCCTGGTGCGGGCGGAGAAGGCGCAGCCGAGCTGACACGACTGCGTATCGGGGTGCAGTACAATGGACGTGGCGGTCCCAACGATGCCGAGCTGCAGGGCCTGTCCGCTCCATACGTATACTTGCTGCCGGCTGGTTCCTCAGTAGGCAGCGCTACCGGCGGCGAACCAGCCAACCTAGACGTATTAACGTCAAACGGAGCGCCGATCGAGTGGCGGCGCACTGCACAAGCGTGGTTTCAAGAGTCGTACCATATCAACAATGGCTGGGTGGTAGGCGACGGTAGCGAAACGCCACAGAGACGATATGCGGTGTCGGTGATGACAACGCCCACGGTGCCCGGCGCGCTACCAGGTGCAGCAGCAGGATCAGCGCCGCTACTGGATGTAATGGTGGCGCCATTGAATGTACCGTCGCAAGATGGCCGCCTGTTTACGGTGGAAACGCATGTGCAGCAGCCAAACTTTTCCTGGCTAGACGTCATCGGCTCGGTGGGAGGCACGATGGCGCTGGCGCTAATCCTGTACACGGCTTTGTTTGGATCGCGACGCCTGAGGCCTTGGGGCTTTGTGCATCTCATCTTTCGTCGTCAACTGTTGGCCAAGGTGTCGCGCGACGTGGCCACGGCCAGTGCCGCGCCTACGCTGGCGCCGCCCATGATATTGCGTGCACCAGCTCTGGATACGCCGTCTCTCGATGCGCACAGTGGTGGAAAGCAAGGCACAGAAGGAGGCGCGTCCGCCGCAGAATTTCAGCGGCTGCAGCGCCGCATCAACGACCAGCAGGCCGAGGTGGCCCACTTGCGCGAACTGGCGGCTGCATTTGCCGCGTTTCAGCGCCGTATGGACACATTCTACCTGCGACATGATTTGTTCTATGCAGATCCCAGCGATAACCGCACAAACGCAAAGGTGACGGCTATGCGCTCGCAGATTGCACCTCTCAATCGCGACGACGATAAAGATGCAAGCACCCTTGTACTCCCGCGGCCACCTGCATTGACCAGGGCCTCTGACCGCTTCTCCGGGACCACCCATCAGCCTAGCCCGCACACACAAGTGTCCTCGCCAGGATCACCAGCATTCGATGTGCACCATGACGTCAATGAGACGGTTGCGGGGCCAGACTTTGGCATCAACCACTACCATGCAAAACCGCGGCACAAGGTGAAAAAGGTGGATCGTAAGGATGCTCAGTTCTGGCCACAGGATGTGCGGGATACGCTGGCCGTGCCCAATACCGCCAAGAGCGGCATGCTGTCGCCAACCGATATTCTAAACGATCATCTCAACTACGGGGAATCTGAACCAAGAATGCCCGAAACACCGGCGACAGTTGCACCAGGCCAGAGCCGACCTGTCACACTACTGGAAGTGGAAGTGGCACTACCCAACACACTACCGCTAGCCGGGCAACAGCCGACGCGTAAGCACGGTTGGCAGGAGGCATTTCCGCCAAGCCTAGCGCGTAAAGCGTTGGATGCTGCTGCTGCCGTGGCCGCCGCGTCCAGCACAGCGCATGTCGCCGCGTCAGGTGCGCCAGGCACGGCTGCTGCTGCTACTACCGTGGCCGCCGACAACAATCCACCAAGCGTAGCACCTAAAGCAGCCAATCAAGCCGGCAGCCGGCTGGCCAGTCGCCCCAAACTGCGCGACAGCAAAGAGAGTTGGGCCTAGTCTTTGCCTTCCGCACCGTCACTCTTGCGTCGCGGCCTCTATCTCTCTCGTCCGCCTTCCGGATTTATCCACGTCCGTGCCTGGCCGCCGTTCTGTTACTCGTGCATACTTGTCTGACATACTCAATGGCATAAAACACATCCTTATGCATAAGCCTGGCCTGCGCAACGACTCGAGCAAGACTCATGCCAGCGTAAATAGCTTGTTTCATGTCATTCTAGACCAGTAAAAGAAGCTTCCTTACCTGGTCGTCATCTCAAGTGCAAACGCAACATTTAACAGTTACACGAAAAAGGGGATTTCGACATGGTCAAATCCGAAAGGCGCCTGCCAACTCAAAGCATTTGCTTTAACCCTTTCTGCCATGTTCTTTCCTTACCTGGACTTATCGGCAACCATTGTTCTTACCGCTCGCGGCAAAACGACTGCTAGTAGGACACAAGGCTTAAAGCGGCCGTATTTAGCTGATAGACAGCCGCCGAGTCTGTCTGCTGTTACAGACGTCTTAATTCGGCGGTCTACACCCGTGATCGTGGCTGCCTGCAGTCCATGTCCATTTATACGGCTCATCGCGAGTGGTGCTCGCCCATCCAATATCTTCACCAC
>KZ992975.1:0-10742 GCA_003614735.1 Thamnocephalis sphaerospora | reverse complement strand
AGAGATTGTCCACAGCAAGCTTGCTCGTTTGCTTGACCATTCCTCAACAGCAACATTGTGGTAGGTACCTGCCGGCCAGGCTGGTGCCACGATGACGCTTGCTGACTGCCAGCATGCTGCACACCGCCAGGCCATCTACGCCATCTTTTTTCTGTACGGCTGCGCCATGATCTGCTTTGCCTTTTTCTTGTCCACAGTGTGCAGCCGGATTGGTACAGCAGATATCCTTTTGTGCGAGAGTGTGCACGCTGCAACGATTTGGACGTGTACAGGCTGTGTGCAGCGGTTATCGCTTTAACTCGACTGAAATGCCTGCACTGGGAGCAGCTTTTGGCGTCACAGTGCTTGCCATCATTTATCAGGTCCTGTCGCCGAGCTTCTGGTACAAGTTCTACGTAGATATGGAGAAATCCATGCCCGGCAAACCAGTCGCCGGCCACACGATCGCCTGGGTGGTCGGCATGTTTGTGCCATTCTTCAACTTTAGCCAGCTCTACATTGACGTGACCGCACGGTCAACCGGCTCAACTGACCCGCTGACCGGCCGCTTTGTCGATGGATTTGGCTTTCGTTTTATCGATTTGTACAAGAACCCGCTCGTCGGCGGCACGTCGTACGGCAACCTGGTTCTCGCGCCAAACACGCATCTAATGTTTCTGATCCTGGACATGCTGTTCTGGTCGGTGCTTGCTTGGTATCTGGACAACATTGTGCCAAACTCGTATGGATACCGCCGTCCTCTGTTGTTCTTCCTGGACTCTGGCTACTGGGGCAACCGCCCGTCTTGCCGACGGGCACTTCAGAAAATGGCGTTTGCGGTAAGTGGGCGTGTTCCAGCGTGCTCCTGTACTCGGCACCAATCTGTGCTTTTCGTAGGGTAAAGCCAGCAGTCGAGATGACTCGGATGTGATTCAGGAACGCGAGCGCGCGCTGAACCTTACCAAGCCTAGTAAGCGCCAATAGCGGCGTTGGTGCCTACATAAGACGCAACTTTAATCATGCTTCTTGCATCATTTGACAGCGGCGCTACGCATCACCAATCTGACGAAGCGGTACACAAACGGAATGGTCAAGCAAACGAGCAAGCTTGCTGTGGACAATCTCTGTCTCGCCTCCGGCAAGGGTCAGCTGTATGTACCAGATGCTTATCACGCACACAAAGACCACACTTGCAGACCCCACAAGCTAACAATGCACATCCTGGCGTCAGAGTCGCGCTTCTCGGTCAGAACGGCGCTGGCAAGACCACTACCATGTCGATGCTTTATGGCGCACTGCAGCCGACGTCCGGCGACGCATTCATCTACGGATACAGCGTACACGAGGACATGGATGAGATCCGCCACAGAATGGGCGTGTGCCCCCAGGTACGAGTGGCGCTCACAAAGCAGCGATACGCCAGCGTACTGACGTTCACCACTGCTAGCACGATATTCTGTTTGACGATTTGACTGCCTCCGAGCATATTCGCCTGTATGCCGGACTTAAGGGTGTTCCGTTGGACGCCGTGGACTGGCTTGTTCGAGAGCGCCTAAGAGACGTGCGTCTAACGCCTGCAGCCAACACGTGTACCGGCGCGTATAGTGGTGGCATGAAGCGCCGTCTCTCGATGATCATTGCCACCATTGGCGAGCCCAAAATCATCATCATGGATGAGCCGACCACTGGCATGGTGAGCATGACCAAGCCAACACGCGCGGCCCCTCATCAATGTATATCGTTACTAATGCTCACCATGCCTTCCATTTAGGACCCGGTGAATCGCCGCTACGTGTGGTCGTTTATCGAAAAGTTCAAGCAAGGCCGCGTCATTCTCCTTTCCACGCATCTTATGGAAGAGGCAGAGTGCCTAGGTGACACGGTTGCCGTGATGTCCAAGGGCAAGCTAGTGTAGGTGTCGCTACTGCTGTGCAGCGTATTTGCGACAGCCGTTGACGCGTTATTTCACTTGTGTGCCAGTGCCATCGGCCCGTCGATTCGTCTCAAGAACAAGTTTGGCGCCGGTTACCGCGTCTCGGTGGCATGCGACGAGAAGCCCGAGTCGTCAACACATTTGCGCGAGATTGTTCCGCGCATTGTGCCAGCAGCAAAGCTGCACGATGAAACCTCCAACACGCTCGTATATCATGTCCCATCGCTCACGAACCTGACTAATCTGATCCGGTACTTTGAGGACAACCCGCACGGTATGTATTCAGCACAATTCTTTCACGCTGAAACGCAAAGCTTATCATGCGCATGCTTTCAGGGCTGGTTCACAGCTGGGGTATTACCCAGACAACGCTTGAGGAGGTGTTTTTGCACCTTGTAGCGCGCAGTCAGCGCCACAAGCAAACGTAACGAGGCTGAGCATCACGCTGCGAATTAAACGACTTGAATTTGCGCACACTCATTGGCAAGTCGCTGAAATTTGCATGTGGATAGGCAAACAGTATAACATAACCGGCATCAATCAGCAAGCGTGTTTATTGGAGTTGGTGTGCTTGTTGAAAGCACGTGCGTACCACGGAGGCAGGCCGATGTGCGTGCGCACTTATCCGAGCACGCACGCTGCCTAAAGCAGACTGTAATGGCTATCAAGCCACCGGCTCAATGGTGAAGAGCTGACGCTTCTCCGAGCCGTTACACGACTCTGCAATACCAATGGTGCTGAGAAAGGTCGAGTCTTTTGAGAAGCATGTGTACTCTCCTTCAAAGTCGTCAATCTTGGAGATCAGCTTGAATTTGCTGCGTAAAACAGTAGTGCGTTAGTAAGGCAAACCGCTGCAAGTGCGCAGGATTATAGGTACCCGTCGCGCTCCAGACTGCGCCAGAGTTGGCTGTACCGGTTGCGACCGGGCTTCAGATCGATAAATTTATCGCAGGTAGTGGTGAGACACTTTCCACTGCTTTCACCGCAGATCGTAGCATAGGCGCCTTCGTGGTGCTTAATCTTCCACCGTATACCGGAGGCTGCCTCACAGTTGTGAAACTCGGGCCACTTCCGCGAATCGACCATGCAGGCACCATCGTACTTGATATAGTATGTGCCTTCGCCTTGAGCCGTCAGTGTTCCCGCCATTGCACTTCCCGCGATCGCCACTACGACGGCCACTGCGTATTGCATCAATAGAGAGACGCGCATGGTGGAGTAATGCAAGAATGTGCAGAAAAGAGTATGCAGGTAAGAATGCAAGGGAGAATGCAGGGCTAAATGCCAGTGTCGGATGCAGAATGCACAAATGGATATGGCTTGCTCAGTTCCGCGCATAGCCCTACGCGCTTTATAGAAAGACGACGCCATTGCAGTTACCGCTGATTGTTACACGATGACCGGATACAGCTCTGCTAGCACTGTATCAAGGGCAGCAGCAAAGGCACTGCATTGGCGTCCGAAGCAATGTTCTATTATTTTGGTCCACTTTTCTCCTATTTAGGGCAGTGCCTTTGCTTTTTGCGCGCAAGTGACGGGGGCATTACACTGCGCCCTCTCTCGTCTGCATTAGCGCTATGGATAAGGACCTATTATCCAGCGTCCTCGTAGCCAGCAGTCATATTTGCGGTGCACAACATGCCGATTGTAGACTACTCGGCGCATTTTGTGCAGGCATACAGAGGCAGCACAAGCTCGTAGGTTCTGTTCAGACATGAATCACTGGAAGAACACAGATCCGGCGGCGAAAGCAAAAATGCCGCTATTTTTGGCAGCCATCCTCTACGGTGCGGTGCGCAAGACCATTACATGTCCTTTTCAACTTTTCAGAGCATAATCTTTGCACGTCCAGCATATCCTAGCGAATGCTGAAACCCATCCAATACTGCAACGTGCGGGCCTCCGAAATAGCGCCCTTCATCGTAGGCTTACTGCATTTGCATCCTTCTCTTTCCTATATTCAACTGTGACCACTCACACGCAGATAACATGATAGCTATCTCGGTAATGTACACGTTACACGGCACGCTTAGCGGCGCGAACTAGCAACTTTCCATCTTTAGGCTTGGAAATAAAACGCTGCGCCGGCGTCATGTCCACCTTCATGCCTGAAGGCACATCAAAGGCAAATTGGCGTACAAGTGTGGCCAGTGTCAGGCGAAGCTCAAACCATGCCAGACTAATGTATGCCATTAGCAAGGATGCAATAGCACGTTCGAGCAACGACGCGAGCACTTACTTGCGACCTACACAGCCACGCGGCCCCATAGCAAAGGTCAGTAGCGAACGCTTCATCTCGGACACCTGTTCGTTGGCGCCGAGCCAACGCTCAGGCTTGAACAGATCAGCATTCGGGAAAATAGACTCGAGTCCATGGATTGTTATGATTGAGGTAGATATCTCAGTCTACGACATTTGAATGTCAATGCCGGTCGGCAAACAATGCAACCGGCGCGGTATGTACTTACACCCTCTGGAATAAAGTGTCCTGCAATGTACGCGCCACCTTCTGGAACCGTTCTTCCGCTGCCTGCTGCAGACACCGGTCGCATGCGCAGAGACTCATGCAGCACACCATCGAGATAGGGGAGACTCTTCACGTCTGCGTAGTGGATCTCGGTGTCTGGGTCTGGAATGGCATCTTTGAGCTCTTCGTAGAGACGCTGCATGCAGTTGGGGTTTTCAAGCAGTAGATGCATTGTCCTGTTTTTGCGATAACGCAGCAACATGCACTTGTCAGCATAGCATCGCAGCAGGCCATTGAGCGCTCATTAAGCATACCATGTCAGCGTCACCGCCGTGGTGTCGGTGCCGGCAATCCTGCAATTTCCGCGGTTGCAAGCTTAGTAATGGAATATGCAAATCTGTGAACATGGCACTTACAGCTGAATGATCGACTCGGCAATTAGCTGGTCTTCAGAGAGGCCATCGCCCGTTTCCTCGTCAACAGCTTCGATAAAGCGCTGAAGAATATCGTTATGCTTGGCACCGCTTATGCGACGCGCGTAGATGACCTTGCGAGTAAACTGTAATAAAGTACAGCCGTCAGGTATTGCAGCTAAGCAGCCTCGCGGCTTTTCTTACGTTAACAAGCTTCTCTGTCGAGCCGGTGAGTTGAGGAAAGAAGCGAGGGTGAAACAGCCTTCGCAGCCCCAGTTTCTGTGCAAGGACCGTAAGCGCTATCCAATGTACAGTCAGTAGTGTCGCGTGTGACATACCAAAATACCCATTGCTAGCAGATCTTCGATCCAATTGATGATGGCACGATCGCCACCCGTCTGCAGTCCAAAGGACTGGCCAAATGAAACGGCGCCGATAACGTCCTGTACGGTGTAGTATTAGCACTAGTGTTTGGAGGATTGACCATGCTACTTTCACTACTGCGCATGCCACGTACAAAGGTCATATGATGCAAAAACGCCATCAAATCAAACGTATCGCCTCTCTCTGCGTGCATAGCTATCCGCTTTGACAGCTTGTCCGTACCGGCGTCCACGATGAGTGGCTCGATGGCAAGTACGGCCGACATTGAGAATGACGGCGCAATAAGGCGTCGCTTTGCACCGTGATGCAAGACAGAACGTCAGCCTTGTAGGATAAGATGCGCACTGCCCGGACAATGCCTACCAATTTTTTGTGAAGCTCAATGTTTCTGCGATGAAAGCCGGCATTAGCACTAGAGTGTAAGCTTGGCCGCATTTGCTACTAACTGTGTAGAGAATATGTTCTCAGTTGGGTTGTGGAACGCGGCATATAGTGCAGACTTTGGGAAACGAGGTGTGTTGTAGAATGTACTCATGGCGTCCGGGTCGGCTATGGACACCAGCTTGGGCGCTGTGCACAGCGTGTGAGCGGAAATGTGTAGCAGAGCGCAAGTTAGGCCACCTACCAAGACGGACTACTGGGCCGTACTTTGCGTGCATGCTGCGTATATACTCGTCAAAGTGCTGTCGATACACCGTGCTTAGAAGAATGTACTCGCTAAGCACCACTGGCCGAGGACCGGGTATTTTGGCCAATGGCGAGAGATACTCGTGGTATAGCACCTGCACGCAAACGCGTGAGCGACATGCGGCAATGCACAGTCCGCGTGGCTTACCCCTCCGACCATCCAGGCTACCGCCACAGCCAATATAAACTCTTTGGTAAACACCACGCTCACTAGATTGTCAAGCCAGAGTAGAGTTGCTTCAGCCATTGCGTTAAAAGTTCAAAGTGGCGATGAGGACGTCCGGCTGGCCAGCAATCGCGCCGGCTTTTAGGCATGCTCCAAATAACCAAAAAGGTACTCTCCGGCTCTGTGGCTGCAGTCTAACAAAGCCGACGCAAGCACCCAGAGCGTCCACATACAACATGGCACAAGCGCAGATAGGTCAAAAACGAACAGACCACGGCACGGTATTTTGGTAATTGGTTGAAGCTTCGGGGAATCCGCACCATCGACTAGAGATGTCGGTCGTAGACGCGAGTAATTTGACACGTGCTGCATATGGACGCGCGTACAAAACCAGCACTCGTGACCTACAACCGCCGTGTTACCCAGGCCTTGGCTGTCATCGCTTTCATTGCGTATGACAGGAAGCACATTGAGCAAATACTAGTACGTCAATTTTGCCCCAAAAAATATAGCCAACTGCGCTTACGCGGCGGTTTCCGCTTGCTTGCCATAGGTAACGGCACGCAGCAAGCAGTCCAGAGATTTGCCCAAGCTGACAACCATTTGCACGCTTTGCAACCTACCGCAACAAACCGTACTGCGTTTCGTGAACCACTGTAAAGTTTGCAAGTGTTTGCCTTTGCCACAGCACGCACAGACCACGTAGGGCCGCACTTGGTTTCAAACTGCAGCCTAATTCTGGTGATTGTGGCAAACATACAAACTTTGATGGCAACCATTCTGTGCCAGCAACGATCAAGGCAGCTTGAGGCACTACGTGTAGAGTAACTGGAAAAACCGCTACGAGACGGTGGAACGCATCGTCGGAAGACGGACTGCGTTGCGCAATTAGCATCAAGCGCAAGCACAAATTGCCAACGCGAGCTAATAAAACCGTAAATTGCAAGTCGGACCATAACAGACGCAAAGTGGAAAGCGACACAACAATAGCTCATCTTTATGCTGGCTCCACTGTGCACGCCAAGACAATTCATGCGCCCGTACAGTGAAGTGTGTGTACCAAGTAGCAAAATACGCACTGCTAGGCTGCACCAAAGCTGATGACTTCTATGCTCCTTTCATCACCAAGCAGGCGAATCAGACATGTGGCAAGTAGCGCGTGATTTCCTGTGTTTGGCGATAGCGCAGGGAAACGCGACAAATCGTCTCCAGTGGCAGTATCAACCAGCGTCATTGACCATTCCTCTTGAACCAACTCGTTTACCAAGCAAATGTCTCCCAGCATTGACCAATAGTAGCGTCCCGCCGGTCGCTGATGCCTGCGATACACTGTACCGTCTCTGTTGTAGGACACGAGATGTCCATCCAGGTAATTGACAAAGCCGCGACGTGTCCGTACGGCAAATAGGGTGCTCGTCGGCAGAATGTTACATTGAGCATTGAACGGCGCACCCGATCGATGAGCTGCTGTGGGCAGCGTGTGATGCAATAGGATGTTTTGCCCTGCGGTGGTGTAGGTGCTTAGTAGCATATAATCAGTGCGGTCAGCGTCGTTGTTACCACCTTCATGTAGCAAGGAAAACCTGGGATATGAGTAACGGATGGGCTCTGGCGCGGTGACGCTTGCAGTATGTACCAGCTGCGCCGGCTGATCCACAGCAAAGCGGTAGAGGTACCAGCTGAACATGCGATCTGTGTCGGCCCGTATCGTCACGCCATATACCATGGCCGTGTGCTCGTCCGTACGCACAAGGCGGCACATACGCAGGGCACACGGTGGAGTAATGCTAGGGCATGCTATACCACGCTCCAGATCGACCGCCGTTATCTCCAAATGCGTATTGTCGTCGAAAACATCCACCGGCTGCTGAACCAATGCCCAGCGATCATGAATTCCAATCGACACCATTGGATGGCTCAGTCGAATGCTACGCTTTAATGGGGTCTTGGCAGCTTCCCAGACTTGCAGCGTTGATGCGTCGGCAGGATGCTGCGCCACAGAGAATCGACAGCCTATCTGGCGCCCAGAACCATCCAAACTGGTGTGCACTGGCTGATCATTCGACCAGACCAGCCGTATAGGCATCAGCATGCCAGTGGTATCTGATGAGTCTGGCGAAACAATGTGCTCATCATCTCGCTGATCCTCACGCACGAGGTCGCCATTAATGGCGTATATCCTTTTGACTGACGGTTCTCCAGGCCTCGCCTGACTAAAAACGTAGATTATAGTTGGTGTGCGGAGGCCGATATTCCATTTGGTCATATCGGCAGCGTTTTCCGACAGGCAAAAGGTGCGGCGCACGCATTTCCCCTGGCGCAGATTGCGCTCGGTAAGCACTCGTCGCCGGAATACGTTTGGCCAGGGAATGCCTGTCCAAAAATCGCCAGTTTCTCCAGCTGCAGCCTGCATTTGAGACTCACGCTGACTGCCAGTTTGCAGGCACCAGTGGAGAAAGCTCACTTCACGCTCTATGGTATGCGGAGCAAAGGCGCGTATGTAGTAACAGCGCCATAGCGCGACGTCGTGCCAGATTGCAGCGTAGAGAAAGCGACAGGTTGTCGCCAGACGTATTGTCGCGGTATGAAAATCGACATAGCCAAGCAGACGACGCCTATCGTGCGCTGGAAGTATCTTCAATACGTGCACGTACCTTGCGTCTGCGGCCATGTTGCTGAAAGAGATGTTTGAGCCGGTCACTGCAAAGGCCACTACATGCTGTGAGTCATATAACAGCTTGCAAACATGGTACTAGCGCTGCTAGTAGTCCTCAAGAGCCGGACACGCGCATTTTACACAATGGCGCTACGGCAGTGGGTTGAATCGTCGAATCATGGGCTGTGATGTACGGCCAGCACCAAACGCAAGTGTTACCATCTCGACCAAGAGACCGCGACCATGCGCGTCAAGAGGCGGATGCAGCAAACCGGCCATCGCCGCCGCTCACATGAGCTCGCGTCAACCAAAAGGCGATGCAAACCACCTGACTCCAAACCAACGCTACCCTTGCATGTGTGCTGTAGAGCAAGAACACGCAAATATGTGGCAGTTCAACCCGGTGTCTTCCCGACAATGTGGGCTGCAGCTATTTCGTTTTGTACATTGCACTGCTTGATAGCGTGGCCCACGCGCGCGCGTAAAGCCGTAAAACCGGTTTGCATAATGCGCACAACTGTCCATCCCATCCAATGCCATCTTTCAACCGTAGCTAAATATATTCGCTATCTTATAGAGCGCCCTCGCTGTAACGCTGTGACGTATAACGGAGTGAAGTTAACAAGGGGAGATGCAGTGATGCAACTAACGCGTGCGGCTGCAGGCAACCATCGCCTTGAGCATTACATGGCCTGCGGATGAAGAGCACCGCTGTTAGTCGCAGCGCATCGTGCCAACAACGTGACAGGCGTTAGCCGTAAAGCCGTGTAGCAAGGTCTGGTGCCTATTCAACAGCGTCAAAGATAGACATATACTGCGAGCAATAGGAGTGCTCCAGCCAAACGACGTGCTGATCAGGGCATGCAGGGAGTCGGATGTGCTGACGTGTGCAGATGGCACAGAACGTCAGCAGAGCGTGGAGCGCAAGGGACACACCGTACAGGTATTTGCGTATCACATGGGCATACACCAACGGCAGGCGACAGACCCTACCCACCGTTACTCGACAATACCTTAGGCACGACAGCCACGGACGCGCGCCATGCAAGCATTGGTTAACTCGACGCCGACCACTTTACCTGCGTTTACTCGCAACCTGGCTGCGCGACCTGTGTGAAAGCTGGCTCAACGTTGGTATAGCACGTGCACTCCGCCGAGTAGTACAAGCAGGGCGTAGCCGGGTGTGCACGTCAGCAATCCACAAGAATGGAACGCAGCTCGTGCTAGGCAGATGCGGCAGCCGGTGCAGTTCATGTCGTCCGCTATTTTTGTTTGGCACGCTGGATATAGCATCGTGCGTGAGCTGCGCAAGTGTGCACCCATGTAAATGACCCTATGTGCTTGCGCAGCCCCTGTCGCTCCTCCGCACACCAAGATAGCCCAGCGAGGTAGATCCTGCGGCAATGCAACAATGCCGCTTCTATCGAATAACGGTAGAGTCCTGCCTTAGCCATCCGCTATTCTCACGTGTCTGCGTCATGGAAATCCGCCGATCAAGTGGCTATTTCCAGAAACAGTGGGGTGATGTCACCAATCAACATGCTGGGTGCCGTGCAGTAAACGTGCTTATAGAGCGACTTATACGAGGTGCTATATTTAGCAACTGGAGTTGGCCAACCAATCCGATCTCTACAGCCACGGAGCCGCTTGCCGCTCACCGAAATTCAACGCTTGGACAAGTCAACGCTACGCGCTTTTCCACGGCAGCCGCCAGTATAAAAGCTCAGAGCCTGCACAGCCAACCGTTGTACTCGGCACCACACACCAAACTTCAACATCAGCATCCACTGCATCAGCACCATCTTTGCATTCCTGTATCTTCATCGCCGCTTGTAAACAAAGTCTTTGAACTTCCATCGCACCTATCCAACACACGCACATACGCGCGCAAGTCAGCATCACCATGCACTCCAACACCGCAACTGTCGCACTTGCTCTGCTTGTCACTGCTGCTGCAGTATTTGCTGCTCCACAGCAGCTGCCTACCGATAAAGTCGGTCGTGGCAACGCATGTGGCGTGATCAATGGCCACAACTACGTTTGCTGGGAAAACACCG
>KZ992974.1:0-10761 GCA_003614735.1 Thamnocephalis sphaerospora | reverse complement strand
GCAGAGAAGAGAGTGTCGGCAACGGCCGAAGGCACGGGCAGTGAGGCAAGAGTGGGAAGGAAGAGCAGTGGTGGCAGTAGAGGCGAGACGACTGGGGAAGCGTGGAGATAACAGCAGAAACCATGACGCAGCGCAAGCGTCGGCTTTTATTGCGGCGGCGAGTGCCGCTGTGACGGCGATGCAGCGGGACTGGGGTTCAAGCAGCAGTTCTCGTTTGGTCCATCTGCCACGACCGCCACTGCCACAGCGAGTCGCGCGCCAACACATGTTCGCCATTGTCTTCTTTCGTCGTGCTTCTCGCCGGCCGTAGCGAGGCGCGCGCTAGCGGGATGCTGGTATTGCCGGCTTGTGGCCCCAGCTGGCGGCAGTGACGCATTCAAAGGCGTGGGAAACATGATCGCCTCCACAGTGTGTCGTCGACTCGTGCCAGGATGCCGCCGGAATAGGTACCCCTGGTCTATTTCAAGCAGCCATGCGGCCGCTTACCAACGAGCGATCTTGGTTTGTCGCAGCAGTTCCTGCCTGTGACCCCTGTCGGAACTAGACCGCGCAATGACGCGATCTGGTGGTGCTCTTGGTCGACGCTCCTATGCAGTATGTCGCGCAGACACCGGAAGCTACCTTGCATTTTTGCTTTTCGCATAGGCGGTGGCCTGGGTCTGCAGCGACAGAGACTCTGTGCGCCGCCAGTGCATGGCCCATCCGGCATTGCAAGCGCCGCCGCTGTGCTTGGATGCTGCCATTTCCGAGTGACTCTATGCGTCGTCAGGGGCTGCTAAGGTGGCCGCCTTTCTGTCATGCATCGCGCATGGCATCTTTCAAGCGAACCATCGACATCCTCCAACGCTTTACACAAGGGACAGGATTCCAGCTGGTGGTGGTGGTGCAAAAGCGGTCTTTATTTGGACATGGAAGACGCAGAAGCACGAGGGCAGGGCTAACCCACTGCGGATTGGTAGTCTGGTTGGCAGTGCAGACAAAACAGGCCTGATGGTGCTGGCGCTGGCGACAGCGGCGCTGGCGAGCGTTGCTGTAGCAAGGCGGTAGCCTGCCTAGAGACAGCGGTCACAGGCGGCCTTTCTTTCCTTCTTTTGCAGCTACTCTCTGGTCGGCGGCGGCACCGTGGCGAATCCGCCCCACTTTGCCGCTTCACGCGACGGGTCATCGAGTGGGACGGCCGAAACGGTGCTCGAGATGGCCAAAACTAGCGTAATAGCTAGGACAGCAAGAGCGAATGGGCGCATGGTGCACTTGATTAGTAGTTGGTGATGGGCACAGAGAGGCTGAGTACAAGCGCGTACGCAGAGAGCGCAGACGGCGATGGCAGGTGGGAGAGAAGAATGGCGGTGGTGGTCTGGTAGCCAAGCAGTGCGTGGCTCAGTGGTGCGGCTTTTATGTGGCTTCTAGAAATGGCAGGCAGATGCTTCGGGTGCCACTCGGGTGCGTCATCGAGCGCGAAACTCTGTTGAGTGCCTCTTTCGACGGCAACTATTCTGAGAACAGATCTAGGGCGTTCTAGAGACTATCAAAGACCGCCGACGCCTGACGACACGGTCCTTTCCCCTGTGGTGCACATATCGCAGCCGTACAAAGATGGTGCTTGATGGTGGCGATGATGGCGCATACCATACCCTTTTGCCCTGCAAGCAGCTGATCTGTAGATGCACGTACTGCATCGGATACCGCACTTGCATCAAATAAATCACTATAGCGCCTTTGCAAAGAAATAGTGCTGGCTAGTGCATGCGATCAACGCTTCCCTCCCAAAAGCACGGTGAATGTATTTTATCGATGGTTTGGCCGCCATAAAAGCAACCACTGGATAAACAAAGCCTCGGCACTTTCAGGTGCCACTCTGGCCAAGGCTGCCGATGCCAAAGGTAACTGTCGCGTGAAGCCGCCAGTATCAGGTGACATGTGCCACCATAAGAGTCATTGGGGTAGGTGTGACCTGGCCAGCGTGATGCCCGGCTCCTTTATGAGCGCGTTGGCCTAGCTTGGACGCTGGCCTGCCGCTTCAGACTGTCCTTTTCCTCTGTGCGTCTGCTGTACTGTTGCCCTCTTGTCCATTCGCCATCTCCTGCTCTGGTCTGACCTACCGGTAGCGCTGTGTATACGCTTGTTACTTTTCGTTCAGAGTGAGTGTAATAATGTCATTCTTTAAAAGCCTCATGCCGGGTGCCAAGAGACGGCGTGCGGAAAAGCTGGCCAACACCGTGCGCGACCTTATCGTGGGCCAGCAGGCCGCCACGCTGCTCTACGCCTCCAGCACCACCATCACCGAAGATGGCGCTCCGCTGGACGCCACGGCACTGCTCGCCTTGGCTGCTGTGCCGGTCGGCGAGGTGAGCGGCGGCAGCGACGGCGAGGCTGGAGCAGAGTCGGACTCGTCCACCGCTGCGCTGGCCTCAGCTGCGGCTGGCTCCAAGGACAAGCGCCGCGTCGCCTTTTCGGGCAGCACCAAGGCTGAAAGCTCCGAGGCAGCGCAAGCCAAGCTGGCGGCGACCGTGACCGCCGGTGCAGACGATAAGGCACCTGCTAATGATGGCGACGCAAACAACGACAAAGCTGCTCGCGGCAAGAAGAGCAAGCATCAGCATCGTCATCGCCACCACCGCAAGCACAAGAAGCATGACAGGCGGCGGGCGCAGCAGCGCGAAAAGGCGCTCAAGCGCCTACAACAGCCGGATACGCTTTCGGCGGTGCTTGACATTCTACGCTTGATGCCAAATCCCTTCAAGACGCAGTCACTCATGCAGCAGATGTTCCAGCACGATTGGCGCAGCATGTCCATGCCAGACCTCCTTGCAGCGGAACGCAGGCAGATTGCTGAACGCAACGAGGCAAGACGTCGCCTGAGCAACGGCAGCGACGATACGGACGAGGATCTGCCGCCAGAGGCGATGGAAGCGCGCACGTACTGGTGGGGCTACGAGATTTACATTCCGCCGCGGATGCTGCAGAAGCTGGAGGACGAAGGCGACGTTGCTACCGGCGTGCTCTACTTTTTGGGCGCACTCTCCAAGACGGTGCCGCTCATCTATCCGTTCGTCAACATGATTGCCACGTTTGTGGCCATGCAGTTTACCATCATCAAAGCGGCGGATCGCGGCAACGGCATTATTCTGGTCGCCACTTGGGTACTCCCTATTGTGCTGATTCCCAAGCCGTGGGAAGACCGCTTCCGCGAAACGCTGCGCGAACGCATTCCGATCGACGTCTAAGTGGACGCTTTGTCGCCGTCACGCCGTTCACACCTATCCTTGGTTTTATTCACTCGCGTGGGGCACGCGCACACGTATTATTGTATGTACTAGTCTGCTACTATTATTAAATAATCACACTATCCACCAGCAACAGGCGAAATAGCCAGTCCGCCTTCCCAGCGTCTGCCACATGTAAATAGCAAAATGCAAAACTATAACTGTATTTTGGAACGAGACGACGCAAGAGAGCGGCGCATTAGATGAGCAGCTCGTCCACTGCAACACACACCAGCGAATAGCAAGACACATAATTGAAAATAAACACAGTGCCGGAGCGAGCAAGACGCATACCCTTCCAACAAGCAAAAAGTGGCGCACAAATGCAATGCAACGAGAGACAGTGCGGAAACTCTACCGTAGCGGATGCCGCCACTAGTAAGACGAACAGCGTTGGAGCAAGCTAGCCCATGACTGCAGAAGCCCGCGCGGTGCACAGTTGCTGGCAAATGGCGTAGATTGCATGGTCGGCTAGCCACGCCGGCGTGTCCCGGCTGGCAGAGTCCTCACCACGGACCACATGCAAGCATGCGCCGGGGCAAGTGTCTCCGATTGCCAGCAGCGATCGATGCCGGGTGTCCCACCAATACCATACAATTCACGTCATCGCGCAGCAATGACATCGCGCGGTGTAACCGCATGACAATGGTCCCACTTGACTGCTACGTGATGCGCTCGTCCGACAAGCGAGACGGCGGTGATGGTCTAGTTGAACGGCTGTATGTGTGCGCGCGCCAGCGATGCAGATGCGTTAGCGTATGTCGCATCCATGGTGCTGGCGAACCGACGACAGCAGCGGATCGACATGCGCACGCAAACTTACATCGGCAAGCGTGCTCTTCAAGCACTCCATGGCAACATTGTTGCCGAGACGGCGCATACCCACAGCTGCGAGAATCTTGTTGGACATGGGCGAAAGCACGCTGCGCGAGTCGGCACGCACAATCTGCTCCTTGGGGCCCTTGACCAGAGAAAGACGCTCGGCATCCTCGCCGTTGAACGAGGTGTCGGCGTCAGTATTAAAGATACCTGCGCTATCGAGCGATGTGGTCGAGCAGATGGTGGGCGGCGTGCACGGTGCCACAAAGTCCAGCAGGCTCCGCTGCCGATCGCCGCCAGGGGCGGGATCGCTGCCGTTGCGCACAAGGCAGCGACGCTTAGCGCACATGCGGTCCGGGTTCACCGACACACGCGTACGCTTCTGCTGCCGTGTGCGACGCATCTCGTTGCACGGAGAGCGCGCACCCAGACTCAGATTAGCGCTCAGCAGCTGCGAGTCGGGCGAGGAAAGCAGGGCATTGGCGCCGGAAAGTGCCAGAGGCGAGGTGAAGCCCGGTGACGGGGACTGGTAGAGCGCACGCTTTGGCGTGCATGCCTCTTTGCGCTTAATGAAGCGGTCCATCGGCGAAGGCCGCGCCTCAGGCGCTGCTGCCACTGGCTCGGTGGCCTTGCTGCTCTTGGCGAAACGGAAGATGGGCGGCGGGGGCAGCGCTGCCGAGGACGCAAGCCGGGGCAGAGGAAGTGAGCACTTTTTGAGCGACACGCGTGCTACTGGAGAAGGCAGCGGCGCAGACGAAGATAGACGAGGCGCCGATAGCGAGCGGTTGCTAGCTACCGGATATGCCACCGGTGCAGGCCGAGGCTCCGAGAAGGAGCGCTTTTTGGGAGATGGAAGCGCCTGCGACGGTGTCAGCGGCACAGACGATGGAAGCCGAGGCTTAGGACTCGCGCTTTTTCCTAGAGGCGTGCGAGGCGCCAGCGGCGTCGACGGTGCCGGATGCCGAGACTCGGAGGACGGGCGCTTCTTTGTCGTTGCACGCATCAGCCATGGCGTCAGCGTTGCAGACGACGGAAGGCGAGGCTCCGAACCCGGGCGCTTCTCAGATGCCCGGCGTGTTTGCAACGGAGTCTTTGGGGCGCACTGAGTCAAGCGAGACACAGAGGGCAGGTTCTTTGATGGCATGGAAAGCATCGACAAGGGCGTCCGCGGTGCTGGCGGTGCAGGTGGCGAAAGTCGTGGCTTTGCAACCGCACTCTTGGTGGGCGTCGACACAGGCGGTGGCGTCGACACAAACGACAGTGCGCGAGGCTTGCAATTGATCGGCTCGGCTGTCGGAGAGTCCGCTTCTTTGGGAAGGCTAAAAGAGAAGGTCCTCTGCAGGACTGACGGCTTTTTCTTCTCTGCACCAGGCAGCCGTAGCGCCGGTTTCTTGATAGTGAAATGCCGGGCCAAGCCTAGTAGCTGTGGATGGTCGTGTCAGTATGATGCGCAGTATTTACTAATAATCTGATGATGATGCTTACCTTGGCCTGAACAAGTCGAGCGGCACCAAGCTCTTTGCTGGAGACCACAGGCGTGGCTACCCTACGACGTGGCGGCATGGATGGTGCCTTGAAAATAGAGTCGTTTCGGGGAGGCGGCTGTGTGGACTGCGCGCCTTGCGCTTTAGCTTCAGCCATCGGGATGCTTTACAGCAGTGTGCTGATGCTTGAAATGGATAATGGATAGTGTCGTCGCCAACAAGGCAGGTACAGACCGTAGGGCAAACCGAGATGGCTGCGCAAGATCTTCACGGCGAGAAGCTACGTTAGCTGAGATGACGCAGGAGGGCTGTGCGCAGTAGCGACGCAAAGTGATATACATCAAAGACAGAGGGAGAGAGAGAGACGCAAGCGTTCTGGGCAACCGGAAGGGCAGATATGGAACCAGTGCCAACTGCTACGCCCACCATACTCACTTGTGCACTAGCAGGTGATACACGATAGGCAGCACAGCACCAACGAGCAGTGGCCGTTGAAGCAGAAACTCCGATAGGTAGCAGCCGTGCAGACGAGCAAAGCGCACGGCAGTGTGTCAGGGCAGGGTCAGTCTCAGCGAGCAGCAAAGAAGCTAAGCGCAGGGTTTGCTTTGCACCAGAGGTGTGCGTATGGTAAAGAGCAGGGGCTCGATAAGATGAGCAGCAGAGCGAGCCGGCTGAGATAGCTGGTGCAAGCAAGTGCTGTGCGGGAGGGAGGTGGCAGCGTACGTGCGCTTGGGCTAGTATAAGGCGGCACAGAGGCAAGACAACGTGGTGTGTGCAGGAAAAGAAACAAGTACGTAAAAAGGGGCGCAAAAGTCAGAGCATCTGACCTGTCGGGTGGCGGCCAGCGTAGCACGCCGTCTGCCAACCGATAATCACTTCGTAAAAGCTAGCTAGCTAGCTAGCTGGTTGCTTCGTCGACTGGCTGGCTGGCTGGCCAATCGGGCAGGATGCTAGCAGCGGCTACGTACTTTTTACCCACAAAGGGTGTTTGCGCACGCTCGACGTCATGGCTGTTGCAGCAATGCGGGCGTTGGCGATGGCAACGGCGATGGTGGCGATCGCAGCCGGGGCATCCGACAGAACGGCTGGCGCATGTCGCTTGTTTACTTGTTTATATGTTTTTTGGGCCGCCAGCCAATCAGAGGAAAATCACAACAAAGTGTCGAATATCCCGTGACCATGCGTCATCGTTCGATTTTATATAAACATCTGAACATACCCGCTTGTTAACAGCTTGATACTGCCATGTCTACTTTCGTATCAGCACGCTGGCCGCAGCTTAGAGCAAACGCTCACTCAGACTGGCGGCAGACTGTGCGGTGGCAGCCAGGACACTGAGCGGCACCGGGTGTGCTTTTTCGGACTTGGCGGCGCCTTGTCGCTGTGAGCGTGCGTGGCGTCCACGATGGATGCGTGCTGGCAGCGCTCGATTTGCAGCGTGACGTGGCGAATCTGAAAGTGCTCGTCCAGCAAGCGGCGCGCTGTGGCGAGAATCTGGTCGTCGGCAGCGCCGTCTACTGTTGTCGTCTCCAAATGGCCCACCAGGGCAGTCTTGTCCGCTGTGATGCTCCACACATGGAGATCGTGCACGCCGTTCACCCCATTCACAGCCAACAGTGTCTGCTGCACTTGGTCCAAATCGATATCGTGCGGCACCGCTACGCACAGCAGAAGTGTCAGTTGAGGGACATTGGTCACATACACTGCTGCAGCACCTACCTTCCATCAGCACGCCAACCGTTTCGCGCACGATGCCCACAGTAGTGGCGACCACAATGACCGAAAAAAAGAGCGTGCACAGCGGGTCAACGCTGCTGTGCTCTGGATAGAACGTGATCCAGAGTGACGAGAGAACGACGCCCAGCGATGAAAGTATGTCGCCGATAACATGCAGCAGTGCAGCGCGAACGTTGATGTTCATCTGTACGGGGCGGCAGGTGAGTATACCATGCAGTGGCGGTATCAGGCCTACGACAAACCTACCTTGTGGCTGTGTGAGTGCGCGCCGTGGCTGTGCCCATGCTCGTGTTTGTGGCTGTGCTGGTGGCCATGCAGTCCGTGGTGGTCGTGACCAAGAAAGAACGCCAAACTAAGGTATGCACATGCAGAGCGTGAGTATTACGGTGGTTTCTAGGGGGCGCGCAAAGTCGCGTACATGAGATTAACGCCCAGTCCTAGCAGAGCAATCGTCAACATGGTGGTGCCTTCCACCGGCTGCGGATTGCGGAGGCGGCCGACGGCCTCGATGACCAGCAGTAGCGTCAGGAACCAGAGAAAGAAGATGGAGAACAGTACGCCGACCACCTCGGCGCGATGATAGCCGAACGAGTAGCCTGGGATAGCGCAAAAGCGGGGTATTAGGCAAGTGTGCACCGAGAAACAGTGCAGCACAGTACAATGCTGCTGATAGTGCTTACGCTTGGATGGTGGACGCTGGGCAATGTGGATTGCAAGCAGAGAAATGCCAAACCCGGCAATGTCTGCGGATATGAACAAGTCAGCACTGGCCGCGGGACGCAAAGATATTGTCGGCACTCACCAGAGAGGAGGTGAAATGCATCGCTCATGAGTGCCAAAGAACCAGCGAGCATGCCGCCGACTAGCTCGACAAGGAAAAATACTGAGCAGAGAATCATTACGCGAGACAATCGCCGCTTGTTCTGATCACTTTCTTCGTGCCGGTGCCGCACGCGATGCTGGTGCGTGATCGATGTATCCGTCTCGCTGCACGCTGAATCGCCCTGGTGGTGTTCGGCATCTGTTATACAGCAGTGCCCAGTTATCGACGTCAGTTCCATAGTGTCACTGTTGTGAGACGAGCACTTGTGGTATGCAGTTGCAAAACCGGTTGGGTGCGTGCTATCATCGTTCTGCGATGCCCTGAGCATTTGCTGGCGTTCGTCGGCAGCCGGATCAAAGTCTTCTTCACCTGGCAGGAGCACTGACGACAGCCGCGACCGCTCGTAGGTGCGTTTAAAGTTGGTTAGCGGTGAGGCCAAAGTGGCGGTGCTGGGTGTGCTCTCAGGTCGCCGGCCCTCATTTGCTCCATGATCAAGTCTGGTCCCGGTCTCGTCTTCGCTGTCGTCCGCGGCACTGTGGTTCCCAGTCTCGGCCAGAACCGAGTTGACCTGATGTAGCACGGCGTCTAGCGAGCTCATGCTACTGTGGGTGCGCGTTGAACTGCTGGACAAGGCACGGTTGCGCCCGAAATTCGCTTTGGATGGCGCAGTGGCCTGCTGTGAGTCGCCGTGTGTACGTGTGCTAGCAGTAGCGGATACGTTTGACGATGGTTGGTGTCCAGAGCTGCCGATGCTGGTGGTCGAAAGGGAGCGCGGCCTACAGCTGAGCTGGTGCGCAGCGCGGCCGGTAGTATGTGCACTGGTTGCGGTCGCAGTGGCAGCCTCCTCGCCTCCCCAGTGGGACGCGAGAAACGGTGTTGTGTCCACAGGAGAGAATAGTCCGGAATGCATGGCACGCCGGTTCTCAATAGTGTTCAATACGTTGCAGCGTGCTTGGCGAATGACAGCCTAGTGCTGACAAGTGGGCGGACAGGAGAAAGGGCGCACCTCCTTGGTCGTAACAAGGCGTGAGACGTAGGGCGTGAGGTGTGAGACGTAAAGCGTGACAGTTGCGGAGTAGCGGCAGAATAAGCGGGGATGCAAGTAAAAAAGGTGCATACACGTCAAAGACCTAAGGAGTGGCATTTGAGAAACGTCGCCGGTCTGCAAAACAGCGAAGCAGAGAAACGGCAATGGAAATCGCCGTCCTGATCTCATGGCACCTGCTTCGAATAGGCCAGATTTGTTATCAAACACGTGCTGGTACCGTAACACTTGTGCACGCAAGTATTGGATACAGCATAGAGGTCGGCGCACATACGAAGCAGTGACCGGAGAGGTACACAACGCTTGAAAGTCGACGAAAATCAGGTACAGGAAGAAAGCAGGCGCGTAAGTTGCGATCTCAAGCACCCAACGGCCGACTTGGATGTCATCATGGGCATCGCATTACCGAGAATGCAGGATGCGTTCTAGCAATTTGATCTCAGACCGGACGAAGAGCAGGTCATGATGGTTGCGGCGACTAGGGCGGCCCAAAGCACAGCGCGCAGGTGCATAGGTAAAGACCGCTGTGGGGCGTTAGGCCATACCATTGGGCCATGGTCTGCATTATGCGGTCAACCTCAAGCGCAAGCGCAGTCGGCGCACACAGGAGACTGCACCTCTGCACGTCAAGGGACGGATGTAATAGGCCTGCTTCTGTTGTCACTCGCATGGGTTTGTGCTCACAAGCTTGCTTTTCTTGAGTATAACAGCAGTGGTCGTTCTTTGTAATAAAGGTATGTGCGTGTTGGTGAATGCGCGACTCAGGCCATGAGTGTCTTTTAGTTTTCATTTGCTTGCGTGGGTCACGCTATCAAATGATACGATGTATAGGCGAAATAACATCCCAGCTCCACATTTGCGGGGAGACACCGGGTTGAACCGCCACATCTTTGCGTGTTCTTGCTCCACAGCACACGCGAGGGATTAACCGTTATCTGAGGTTGGGCAGCTTCTGCCGCCTCCTCAACGGCCGAGCCCATGTAGGTGATGGTAGAGGCCGGTCTACTTTATCCATCTCTTGACACGCAGTGCTGCCGCCACTTATATTAGCTGCCCTCACTCGTTTCCGCTCGGTATGCAGTCAAGCCACCACATCTGTCACATCATGGTGTTGCTACGTCTGCACTAGGTCGTAACGGAGGAAGAAGGCCCGAGGCGTATTATCAGAGAGTGGAGAGTAGAGGGCGAGTGGGGGCGCGGGCGTGTGACGAGTGGTGCCCTAAAATACCGCCGGTAGTGAACTGACACGAGTAGTGTTGGTACGGCAAGAAACAGTTCAATAGAAAACGACAGAGATACCCCTAGGCTTCCTAGGCGGTATATACTTGGTAACTAGTCGTCCGCTTGACGACCGCCCAGAGAAGTGGTGAATTGAATGGTTTATTACAAGTATCGGCCTAACGGCTGCGACTTATGTAGCGGGCGGCTTGCTGGCCGTAAGGCATCGACAGGGGCTAGTGGTCGAGCCTACATGGGCTTAGAACAATATCGAATAACGTAGGATCGACGTTCGCGTTCTAATATTAGCCTCGGGACCTCATGTTGCTGTGTGCTCGGCGTCCATGCCCTTCGCGTTAGCTTGGTGGCGTC
>KZ992973.1:0-10761 GCA_003614735.1 Thamnocephalis sphaerospora | reverse complement strand
AAAGGTCCAGTCTTGCAGGTGGAAACGGTAGCTGGACCTAGCCAGACATCCAAAGAGCCGATGCCAACTACAGCGCAGAACGTAGCAGACGACAGACGTCAACAAACAGGCACCTTTCGATCTGACGCATTCAAACTTGACGCAGCCATGGACACTTTTGTGGCGCAGCAATTAGCAGGGCTTGGCGTCGACGATGAGGTAGCTGGCCGTGAAGCTACGCTACATGAAAGTGTCCACCAACGTAGCTGACACACTGGGTGCACAGATGGTCTGCGAATACGTGGCGCGTCTTGTCGAGGACGACGACCTGGAGGAGGACGAGCGCCGTGAGGCGATCGTAGACTATCTGAGCGCCACGACGGTACGCTGGCGGCATAAACGTGCTGCCATTGCATTGAAAACTAATGCAGTGCGAGTAGGAGGCATCCGTGGACAGCGCAGTTGACGCCATTTTTGTCGAATGGAAGCGGCATGCTGGCCAGGCCCAGGAGCAGGCTGCGGCAGTAAAGCAGCAGGAGCAGCTAGCAGCGCGGGGTGAGCGCGGCAGGAGGACTGCCGCTTGGCAAACACACGCTTGCTTACGCTGCCATCTTTCAACCTGTCAACGCGATTGTAGAGCGCGAGAAGCGTGAACTCATGGCGGACATGCGGACTGCAGACGATGGTGAGGATCCGGTGAACATTGTAAAGGAAATGACACGCGAAGAGCGTGAGCGGCGCGAGCGCCTGCTGGCCCGTTACGGCTTTGATCTGGACGAAATTGTTGAAACGGCCGACGGTGAAACTGAGATTGTCTACAAGGATCGCACCGAAAGTAACGGCGGTGGTGATGGTAAGCTCAACAGCGGCGATGCGTGGGCCAACATCTAACAAATGGCCATGCAGATCAACTGGCGGCAAATCGCAATCGTGCTATTATTGCCGACAAGGAGCGTGCGCAACGTGATAATCTGCGACAGGAACATCAGAAAAAGGTGGAGCGCGACCGCGAGCTGCTGGAGAAGCAGCGACTGGATAAGGAGAAGGAGAAGCGGCGCACGCAAAAGCGTGAAAAGCGACGCATGTAATAGTCTGCACGCACACATCAACGCGAAACGCAAGTCATGCGTAGACACGCAATTGCAAGTCTATTAACTACGTAACAAATACAAGAGCAATAGCTTGTGCCCTCTGACTAGTAGGGATACGCGGACAAGTCAATGTCGTCTGGCACCGCATCGGGGTGGAGGTCGGTCTCGTGATGGTGTTGGTCGTCGTGGTCGTCGTCGTCGTCGCCGCCGTCGTCGTCGTCGCCGGACTCTTCCTCTACGTCGCCATCCTCACCCTCGGCGTCGTTATTCTTGCCATTCTCCAGTTCGCCGGTGCGCTTGCGACCCGTACGCTCGCTGAGACCCTGCACTTCATCCGCTGCGTCTTCCTCGGCACTTGCATCATCCTCTTTCTCGCCGATTGCCTGTTCCTGGCCATTCTGTCTGCCGCTACGCGTCTGGCGACCGTAGCGAAGTGAAACGGCGGTTGTGGACGAGGAAGACACGCTGTCGGCAGGGGCCTCAATGGCCAAAGGTGCGCTATCCGCTCCCAGTCCGCTAGAGGACGGACGTGGCCTGCTGCTGCGTCGCATGCTCACAAAGCTGCTGATGACACTTAGGCGCGAACTGCGGTCAGCTACACCGCTGGTGGAAGCGGGTAGTTCAATTTCAGGAAGCGGCGCCTTCCAGTAGTTCCAGTCATTATACTCGGTCTCAAGCTTGACAGAAACGGGCGGGAAAATCTGATCAACAATGTCGTTGAGCGTAATATACCTGGTCGTCGACAATGTGGCTTTAGCTTTCATGACCGCACAACATCTCGTTGACGCGGACGCTTATACGTACGAGGATAGGAAGCCGGTGAGCAGCTCGCGGCGTAGATCGCCCCGAGAGTCAATCGTGAAGATGCGCGACACGGGCACGTTTACGCTGCGGTAGGACAGCGCATCGGTAATGCGATTGCCAAAGCCAGCGTAGAATGGGTCTTCATCACCAAACAGCCGCTTGATATCGCGTAGACAGGCCATCTTGAACACCTCGGGCTTGCGCAAGATTACCTCGCTGCAAAAGGTCAAGCATGTATGCATTAGCACGTGGAATTCGCCAACGCGGGCGACGCATGTTTGCGCTTCCTACCGATGAAACGAGGTGAATAGGCGATCAGGCGACATCACCACTGGGCCATCAGGCAGCTGGTAGCTTCCCTGCTCCACGCTGCGCAGATAATCTCGCGTCGAGTCGGCCTGCAGATCATCCGTGTGCCAGCGTTGGCAACTGGTGCTAAACACATGGTATGCCTATATATTGCTTACCTGGCCAATAGCGCGTGATGTAAGGTACATCATGTGGTAGCCATTGCGAACAATGTCGGTGTACAGCTTGGCCACACCGGGATGCGTCCAGTCTTTGCCGACCATGTTGAAAATATGGCCCAATGCATCCGACCTAACAAGGGAATCATGTTAGCCTCCGGCGTCAGCAGGATGCCAGCAACTGCCGTACTTTGTAATCGTGCCATCAATATCCGACACAACCAGCTTGATGTCATGGTGCCAGTAATACAGCTTGGCAGAACACTGCGCATTGCCCGTGGCAACTTTAAACGAAACAGTGTTGGTGCCACGCTTGAGATCCAGCTTTTTCTGCATAGCAGTATCGTTGATGCAACGTCAGCAAATACAATACCTTTTGGCAGCGACAATCAACCTACCAGCTGCTCCGAAGTAAGGCGTAGCGTTTTGGCATAGGCCATGGGGCGGCGACGTGGCGGCGGTACCTGCAGTGGGCGATTAACGGTGCGCGCGATTGCGTAGCATGTGTGTCAGCAGCAGCCTATGCATGCAAAGCCATGTCGTACGTACCGGCTGTACGGGAAGATTGGCCGGTGTGAACGTGGTACCAGGTGCATCGCCCTCGGCGGGCTGTGCGGATGAACGGCCCCACCAGTTGCGCCACCTGCTGGTAGCCTGGCGCTGCTGCGCTGCCAGCGGCTCTTCCAGCTTACCGGCTGCCACGTCGGCTGATAGCGCCTGCAGCGTTTCCTCGGAAATACCGCGTTGAAACACCAGCAGCGACATGATTACCGGAGCGGCCGTAGCCCAGCTGTAGTAGCGGCCGTTGTAGCGCACCGCCAAGGCATCGTCGTACAGAAGAGCTGGGTTGGTGCAGAAGGTGGCGTAGTCCAGCAAATGTCTGTCAAATACCTCGCGATCGTGCTCCTGAGTGCATCGCGCGTCCCGGCAGTCATTGAGTTACTCGGCCATCGCCACCAGTACACCACACACTATGCCTACCTCGTTTTCATCCAGCGCATCGAGACCACAGAGTGAGAGCTCAAAGGTATGCTCGGTGTCGTCCACCAGGAAAGAGTGCGGCGTGCGCGTGACACGCTTCACCGCGTCTTTGCCGTCGTCCCATTCGTCAGCGCCGCTCTTTCCCGGCAGCTTGCCCCAGCCCCAGCTCCACTGATCGGGCGACTCGGAAACATTGTGATCACGATACTCGATCTCAGTGTCACTCAGCGGGCTACTCGGCCGTGTGTAGTGCGGTACGCTAAGTTGCGGTCGTGCAATGTAGTGCAAAAATAAGCAAGCGAAATAAACGCATCGGATCACACTCATCTGCCACCTACGTAATATCTGGTTTGGTCTCGCGCAACTCGAGCTCTGTGTCCGACGTGGGCTCGCGCAGGCGGTCTGTTGACGGGTAATAATGAGCAAGCGTTCACCGCTTGCACATCCGCCCAGCGCAGTACTTGCCGTTGTTGCTGATCAGGGGAACGCCCGGATGGTTGCGGCCATGTCGACCTGCACGATGGCTGCTGCTCTTTTCGGCTGCCACCTCTTCAAACACATCGCCACCCTCCTTGACCACATCAGCCCCACCGAGGCCGTCATCCGACAAGGCGCCGCGACCAGCCTTTAGAGCAACCGCTGCATCGTATACACTGAAGATCGGACGGCTCGGACGGCGCCGTTTTTCCTCACGCCCTTCCAGCTCTCCTTCCTCGCGATTATGATATCCGCGCGTATCCAGAATCAGCTCACCACTGGTGTGCAGATGCGGATCGATGACGCCATCCGACGATGAGCGCTGATGTTTCTTGCTTTCATGATCCACATCCACCACCACTACGCTTAAAAGGTCAGCATCTCAGTATGCACCTGACCCAGCCAACGCTGTTTCCACCTACCGTGGGCGGTCTCATTTCCCGTCGGCTCTGCCGTTGCCATTTCGCCATGCTCAGGCTACGCCATGGATGATACATGGTCAGGAAATGCGCCCAAGATCACGCGCCATCGTCGCCTAAACCTACCACGCTGTCCATGACAATGCGCACCTCTTGCTCGGCCGGAGCTGCGCTGCCCCCATAAATATCATCCTCGTATGCGTCGGAAAAGGAGCCGGCCATAGGAGAAGCCGCCTCAAAGTCAGACTCTTGGGCGCTGTAGGCACTCACATAGCCATCGGCTACCCCGGTCGCGCAGCCTGTCAATCACCGTGTATTCGGCCGCCCCTGTCTGCTCACGCGTACCTTGATCGTCATCGCCGTCGTCAGGGTAACCGTCTTCGCCCAGGCGGAAACCGCTGTCTGCCTCCAGGTCCAGAAAATCAGGCTCATCGTCCACATAAACCGGCCGGGCGATCGGCGAAGTTGTATATTCGGCCGGCACCGGTTTCTGTTGCGGCGCAGCACATTACAAGGACCATACATTAGCCGCAGCACGCTACACACGCACACGCACACGCCTCGCTATACGCACCTCGGACTCGACGACAAAAAACGCCTCGCCTTTGTCGCCCAGTTTCATTTGAAAGTCGGTCAGCTCGCCATTCAGGCGCACCTCAACTACCTTATCTTGCGGCCGCAACAGACGCAGCTTGCCAAAGCGCACGTGGAACGGCGTGCAGGAGAGCTCACCGTCAGGCTGTTCGACAACAA
Source organism: Thamnocephalis sphaerospora (assembly GCA_003614735.1). Taxonomy (NCBI): domain Eukaryota; kingdom Fungi; phylum Zoopagomycota; class Zoopagomycetes; order Zoopagales; family Sigmoideomycetaceae; genus Thamnocephalis; species Thamnocephalis sphaerospora. Next base: position 5,790 of record KZ992973.1, on the reverse strand, counting down.
TGACATCGATGGCACCCGACAGAGTGGCCGGATTGATTTCCTTGTAAAACTCGGTGACCGAGCTCAGCGCTCGCGTAACAAAGTTCATGGCGGCGGTCTAGGCCAGAGCCAGCAATGATGTGTGCGTCTACAACACACAAGTGTAGGTGAGCGTGCAGAGGGTGCGTAAGCGTGTATGCGTTGCGCAGAGACGGGCGTGGTGGCGTCGTAGTGTTGGTGGTAAGGTCAAATACCGTGCGAGTATGAGTGTAGACTGAGGAGCGAAAAGACCAAGTCACCACCACTCAACAATGCAGCCAGCGGTGATAACAGCGTAAAGAGAGAGCGAGAGGGAGAGAAAGCGCATACAGCGGAACAATAAGGCGCCTGTGTCATTGCTACGCGCTCCGTCCTTTTGTAGACTGCTTGCAATGCACATGTCATCGGCTCTTATCGGCACCGAGGTTGCCGTTGGTCTGGCCGTGACGGAAGTCAGGCGATGGTCAGTGCCGCTCTATGCCACGTGTAGTGGCTGAATGTGAATGGCCGCTCAGTTCTTACGGGGGCAGCAACGGTTTCTGAGACCAGCAAACAGAACGACGCGTACCTTCCTCCACCTCCATCCTTTCTCTGCTCTCTGTACTCATCGCAGCAGAGACCCCAGACGCGCGCCTATCTCATTCATCAGCCAGCGGGTTGTGGAGAACAAGCCGCGTGCACGTCAGAGCATCCATGGCTGCTTGGGCAAAGCACTGCCGAAGCATACGGCCCAAACAAGGCGTCACCCCCTGGCACAGGTCGTCGACAACGCCAGGCCTATGGCTACTGCTGTTGGGTCTGCTGCTGCTTGCGACCGGCACAGCTGCCATGTCGCCACGGCAGCGCGAGTCACTCCGGTGCGTGCAACTGAGCATGCGGCAATGCTATGTAGCGCGGTGTTAACGCGGCCTGTATGCGCCCGACAGCAATGAAACCAAGGTTGGACGTAGGCGCGCTGGTATCGTGTAGCCAGCAATACTTACAACGGGTGGCACCTGCGCAGGAAATGTTCTACTTTGCCTTCAACAATTACATGAATAGAGCCTATCCGCTAGACGAGGTGGATGGCGCAAAGCGGCTGTCTATGCGTGTATGTCACTACTGCTCACATTACATTATGCCTGCGTAATAGCTCAAGCCGCTTAATTGCACCGGGCGCGGACGCGACCGCAAGCATCCGTAAGTGAGAAAGACGGCGCCGTCATAGCCTGCGTGGTGCTCACCTCGACGCGATGTCTGCCACTAGTGAAAATCATGACAACGATGTGCTGGGCGACTACATGCTGACGTTAGTGGATACGCTGGATACGCTGGTGGTGCGTGCAGCATGTGCTTTTGGATCAGCATTGTACTATACCATGCTAATATGCAGGGCGCAGGTGATGAACGACAAGGCGACATTTGCAGCAGCTGTACAAGCGGTAGCGGAACAGCTAAAGTTAAATCAGGACAGTCGTGTCCAGGTGTTTGAGACCACCATCCGTGTGCTGGGTGGCCTGGTGCGTACTGTGTTGGCGCAGCAAAGCGACTATAGTGCTTACACGCCTCGCGCTTTACGTGGCTCAATGTGATCAGCTATCAGCGCATCTGCTGGCGACGGATCCGCGCATGGGCTTTCAGCTGGCCGGCTACCGCAACGAACTGCTCTCGCTTGCCTACGAACTGGGTCTTCGTCTGATGCCGGCGTTTGAAGCATCGCCCACTGGCATCCCTTACAGCCGAGTCAACTTGGCGTATGGTCTGCCGCCTGACGAGTTGACCAACAATTGTCCAGCCGGTGCAGGCTCGCTGATTCTAGAGTTTGGCATGCTCTCGCGACTAACGGGTGATCCGCAGTTTGAGGTAGCAGATAGGCCAACAGCTGCATGCTATCTTACAAGACGCTGACAATACGCACGCGCTCTGCTTACGGGTAGAGGGCTGCCAATCGAGCACTGGATGCGCTGTGGCAGCGACGCTCGCCGCTGGGACTTGTTAGCACTGACATTGACGTGGTACTGGGAATGGTAGGCGATTAGCACTGACACCCACGACTTGTGCCAGCCATATCGCTTACATGGATGAGTGCCGCTGCCAGTGGCAAAATCGTGTATTTACCGTAGGAGCTGGCATCGATTCGTACCTAGAGTATCTGCTCAAGGCAGAAATCTTGTTTGACGATCCTGCCTACGGTGACATGTTTGAGGAGCTCTATCGCGCCATGATGCTGCATGTACGCGACACGCAAGGCTATCTCTACCTGTGGATCGACATGTACTCGCGTGCTATCGTCTCCCAGTTTGTAGACAGCCTTGGCGCCTTTCTTCCCGGCCTGCAGGTACTTGCGGGCGACGTAGATAATGCCATTCGCGGCCATCTGGTATACTATCACATCTGGCGCAAATACAACATGCTTCCCGAACGCTACGACTTTCACCTGCGCCAGCCAGCCATGGCACAGTATCCGCTGCGTCCAGAGTTTATCGAGTCAACCTATTTTCTTTATCGCGTGAGTTATACGCTTGGACGCAACGCCTACGCCTACTGACCTATTAGCACCCACCCACACAGGCCACCAAAAATCCGTTTTACCTTGAGGTGGGAGAAATGGTGTTGCGCGATCTGCAGCGCTACGCACGCGTCAGCTGCGGATTCACCTCCATCGAAAATGTGGAAACAAAGAAACACGCCAATCGCATGGAGAGCTTTTTCCTAAGCGAGACGCTCAAATACCTATACCTGCTGTTTGATGAAGGTATGGCCTGGCACATAGCATGTCAGCACGATTTGCATTGCGCTGCTGACAATGTGGTGCCATACTCCGCATAGATAATATTATCAACCATTCGGACGTCAACTTTGTTTTTACAACGGGCAAGTGGCGTGCATGCAGATGCTTGCCCGTGTGGACACTGTGCTTACTCAACGCCAATCTCGATAGAAGCGCACATCTTTCCAATCCCACATAAACATGTGAGCACCAAAGCACGACGGCAACGCTTAAAGCGCGCACGATCGCGGCTTGCTTCCGTGCACAGCAACTTTCTGCCGCCACGACCAGACACCTGTCCCGTGTACCCACCTCCACGCGAACTAGTGCGCAACTATCGTTTGAGGTTTGATGTCGAATGGGTACGCGCAGTAATAGGCTCGCCGCAAATGGACACCGGGCTCGACGGCACTTGCGCCATTCTGGATCCGCTAGATCCTTGGGAACTGGAGCGTCATGCAGACTGGCGGAGGAGAAAGGCTAATGACAATGCAGACACTTTGAGAAAACAAAGGACGCCTGCAATGCGAGAACAGCAAGAGCAGCTCGACATGCTGAGTGAGACGATGCTGGCAGCTTTGCGTGCCTATTCGCACGCAGACCAGCGCCGCTTGTGCATTCCACCCCTGAGCAACCTGGTAGCGCCACACCGGCTAGTCTCGCCGGCAAACTGGACGCCACCTTTGCCCGCAACATAGAGCTATGTACGCATCTATCTATCCATCCATCCATCCATTGATGGTGTCTGTTCATTCGCCGTGCAAGCACCAATGTACGTCATTTAATGTGCTCATTCGCAACCTATAGTTCAGCTCACGTCAGCCTTTCAATAGCGCAGCAAAGAGTATGCGGGAGCATCCAGCTTCTTGCGGCCCTCCAGGAAATCAAGCTCGACAATAAACAGGTAGCGGATAATGTTGCCCGCCAATTGCTTGACCAGATTACCCGCTGCCGCTGCGCTGCCACCTATAAAGGCGGAGGACATTGTAAGCATACGCATCAGCGTTAAATGTACACGCCCGCGTACCAGTAGCAATCAGATCATCAACAACGATGATATTTTGGCCCGGCTTGATGGCGTCAGCCTGCATCTCAAAAATGTCCTAACGCAAACGTGTCAGTGCGGGACAATCTACACGCTGTACACAGACACCTACCTTGCCATACTCCTTGACATACTCTGCGTTGATGCAGGCGCCCGGCAGCTTACCACGCTTGCGCACTGGCACGAACGCAGCACCAAGCAGTATCGCAAGGGCTGGGCCAATTAGAAAACCACGCGCATCCAAGCCTAACATGGATATCATTGTCGCCAGCGTTAGCAACCTACGCATGCCTTTTCATATTCATTGCACAGCGACAATACTCACCGACGACGACATCTACACGCTCGGTAATTTCATGCTCGCAGTAGCGGTGAAAGTGCTCCACCAGCTGCTTCAGCGCGGCCGGCTCCCGGAAAATGGGAAAGATATCCTTGAACTGAACGCCCTACTCGAAGTTACCGGCGCCACATTGCCCGAGAATGCGTGAGCGTCAATTTTACATCAACGCTGCATTTCTCTGCCGCACTCGCTTTTTGCAGGCAGGAAGCGCAAGTAATCACTCACCTTGGAAGGAAAGTCGGGAATGGTGGCAATCAGCGCACCAAGCTGCTCCACGTCTTCCGCGCGTTGTTGTTCGTAGGTCTTGAACGCCATAGTAACTGCTCGAAATGTACACTGGACAGGCAAGGTGGCGGTAGTAGGTGGCGAGTGAAAAGAGTGAAAATCGGTATCGCCAAGATGTACAGTTGTTGGTCCTGCAGTAGCACCGGGTCAAGGCGCCTTGACAATGTCGCGTAGACTGGTGGAGCTGGACAGACAAGCAGGATAAAGACCAGCTGACCGGTGGCTGAAAGATGGGGCGCGCTGGGAGGTGGAATTGAGCAGTACAGCGTAGATGATGTGTGCGCAGCATCCAAGGGCCATTGTATAAACACGTCGCTTTATAAGGAAACGAGCCACGCAGAATGCTGGTGGCGTCAGTGCAAATAATGACGTGTTCTCCGGCTTACGTGTCCAAAGCTACACGCAGCTCTGCTTACGCGTTCAGCATTTGGTCTGCACGTCATCGCCTAAACATGTACACGTCAAGGCGGCGTTTACTTTACTATTTGGCACCATCCGACGGACCAGTTAGTCGCACAAAAAAGGCATATCGCCGACACCGATACGTCACCCGCCTACAAAGCGACATGTACTGGCCTGGTGCAAGTCTATTGCGTCTTGGGCGAAGCAGACTGAACCTGGACGGGCACGGAAAGGGTGATTAGTTAAGGGCAACTTGGCACTACCGACGTGAGGTTCTCCGGTACAGCTATATCTACGGAACGACGTCAATACCAACTACTTGCCCGCACTTGCGGCGACGACGCATGTCAGATAAGTTTAAAGGCGAAGCGCATGGAAAAATGGAAGGGCTCAAGTGAAGTGGCCTGCACCGATGGGCAACTTTGGTCACGTGCCTCAAACCAAAAACAAAAAGTGTTTCCGCTCGGATTCGAACCGAGGACCGTCTGTGTGTTAGACAGACGTGATAACCGACTACACCACGGAAACCCACAGTAACTTGTCTGGAAAAAAGTATCTATATTATAACTGCTAAAACCGATTTGTATGACAAAATTTTTAAAAAAAAATTAGGGGCACGCCTTCGTAACTCCAAGTCTAGGGCTCCTTCAAATACATTTAAAACCCAATTTAATTGATAAACTCAGGCAATAACACAACAGTACAACTGCCAACAGGCATGTACAGGCTAAACAGAAGGGGTTTCTCAATGTTAAATGGACATTGCGCAATTGTTTACAAATGAAATGGTTTTTTTTTGGTCGATATTTGCCTCGCCGACACATCGCTGGCTACTAGCCCTTTTTCGTACTACATTGCCGAAAAAAAGGACCACCGAAATGTAAACAAGAGATGTCGCACCGGCCAGCACACCGATGGTACGAGGTGAACGGCAGGCGTTCATGCACCAAC
>KZ992972.1:0-10819 GCA_003614735.1 Thamnocephalis sphaerospora | reverse complement strand
GAGCAGCGTATCCAGCAGCTCTTCGCGCAACGCCCACATGGTATCCGATAGCGTAACCGAAGCATAGAGAGTTCGCAGCAATAGACCGATGCCGCGCGCCGAGCCAAACTGGTACCACTCGTGGCCACCTCTGCGTTACAGCGTCGTTGTTTGCAAAAGAGTGAGATAGGTTCAGACGCTGTTAGTGATGCATGTGTGAAGAACTGTTGCGGGCAGCTGCTTACCCGGCCACTTCCATGCCTTGACGCAGAATAGCAAACACGTCGCGCACCAGCACATCATCCATGCTCAGCAGCGAAGTGAGCTGGGCCAAAGCGGTGACCGTAGCAAAGTTGGCATAGTCTCCCGCAGCAATGTGTGGCCGCCGCTTTTCGCCCAGCAGCAAACGCACACAGCGCAGCGTCAGTTGCGGCGCATCCGCGTGGTTGCCATTATACAGTGCGCAGCATAAACCTATTGTCATTGCACCGCGGTGAGATATCACTTTCGCTTTTTCGCATATCGCTGCTACTTGCCAGTCATAGCCAATACCAAATTGCCAATCTCGGCTGGAATGCGTGATGCGGCCAGCTGGTCACATATGCCCTGGTAGCACGCATTAGCCACTTGTCCTGCGCGTGTCGCATTATCATCGCCCAGGATGCGGCGGAAAAAGGTGATCCAGGATGGCACGGCACCGAGTCGCCATAAAAGCCCTTCGGAAAAGTTGGCATCGCGAGCCAGGTCGCAGACGAGCCGTGCAGCCAGCGATGCATCAATCATCTCCTCGGTATGATGCATGGCTGCCAGAGCACCCGCGCTACACAGCGAAGGTGAAATTTCGCCCATAGACCAACTTTCATGCAGCTTGGCCAAATACTGTTCAAGTTGTTCGCGCGCTGCAGCGCTGGCACGCTGATGCTTGGACGTAGCCAGCGCTGAAGATGCGCCCTTGAACAAGCCGCGTCGCATGACGTGAACCTCATCACGCATCAGCGTTGTAAGCAGACGCGCGTGAGCCGGTTGCGGGTCGTCGATAATTAGGGACAGCAGCTGACGCGATGTTTCCGGCATCACAACTGCGAGGTCGGCGGTCGAAAACTGGGCTAGTGCATCAAGTGCGGCAGCGCGCACCGTATCGTCCTGCACTGCATGTGTATCGGCCGTCGGAAATGCCAGTGGCCAAAGGTAATCGGCAAGAACAGTGCGCTTGAACTCTACGTTGCCCTCCGTATCTGTGCATGTTTTCGGCTAAGCGCAACGTTGCTTGTCTGGGATCAGAGCGCCAGCTGACATACCTTCGCGGATCTTACCCGCCAGTGCAAAGAAGCGGCAGAGTGTGCGCATCACACGCGCATTTGGCGGTGACCGCTGCTTAGCGACGCTGGCCACATGACTTATCAATACTGTCCAGACTAAACAAGTGCGTTAACATCCGCCGAACCTTGCTTCTCAGTCTAGCAACAGTAGGCCTACCGGTACGAGCGTCCACAATGTCTGCGTGCACACAAGAGCAGATGGCGTCCAGTGCGGCCGAGAGTGCCATTGGTGTCAAGCAGCACGTCTGCAACAAGGTGGCCACCAGCGACAAAACATCTTCGCCGCATTCCTTGGCACGCTCCTGCACAACATCCCTATTGATGTCCATACGATGAGTATGCAGAATGTCAGGCTTGCGGTCGAATGCAGCTCAGCTGCCACTACATACCGCAGTGTAAAGACCACCGCCAGCTCCATGTCCACGCTACGATGACTGCCTCCGGCTGCAACACGCGGGTGCTTTTGAATCCAGTCTGCACAGACTGAGCGCAGCACTCTCCATACGCGTGGGTTATGCCGCCAAGCTGCCAGTAGAGTGCGCACACCGGTGGCTGCCAGTCGACCGCCTTCGCGATGTGCAATCATGCCAGTGGCTAGCTTGACCACGGCCGCTGTGCCGCTTGCATCGGTGGCCAGTCCGGGTAGCGTGCGCAATAGGATAGTAGCGCGCATGCTATCGCTGCTGGTGCGCAGCAGATAGAGATAGACGGGTAGGTAAGCAAGCTCCGGAAACACCAGCAGCGGGTGCCGATAGTCTGCGCTGGCGGCAAAGATAAAGGGCGCGTCAAAGAACAACACTTCTAGCGACGTTGCTTGGCTGCCGCGATGCGTCTGCATTGCTGTGGCGTCCACAAAGCAGCGCGTAAAGTGGGCGACCATGGCCAGCTGGCCCGTCAGACATGCCGTACCCAGCATGTCCTCAAACTACAGCAGATAGCGATGGCATGTTAGCGAACACAGCGGATAATGGTAGACAATAGCGTTCTACCTGCTGACCGAGCGCTACAGATGCGTCGGCGTTATGTTCCACTACACTGTGCAGACTTGCTTCAATCGTGGAGAACGTTTCGGCAGCTAGCGTGCGTAGTTGAGCATCACCCGCGTCCGACAAGAGTTGAAGTAGTGGTAGTGCAGCAAGCGCAGCAAGGCGCTGCACAGCCAGTGTACTTGCTGCAGCACGCTGAAGTGTAGTGCGTAGTATACGAATAATACAAAGCAGATCGCGCGGTGTAGCTGCGGTAAACAGCAGCCAAGCACAGCAGGCCAGAGCAAGAGCAACGTATCCGTCATCGCCAACGGTCGTAGCCCCAAGATGCAATCGCTCCAGCATGCTAAGCCATGGGCGTACCGGTTGATCAGCCGCTACGCTGTCCAGCAGAGCGGACCAGCACAGCAGCGCCGTACGCGTCACTGCATGCGTCACATCTGCCGCTGCGTTGCTATCCGATTGCCCAGCAAGCAGGTCGAGTACCGCTTCGCCCATGCTAACCACCGACAGGTCGCCTGCCGCCGTGGTCATGGCCGTCTGCCAGCCGTCGATAAGTAGGGTACGCGCTTCTGCGGCAGCTGCGGGCGCTTGAGCAGACCGTCGTGCTATACGCACCAGGGCCGCACACGTTTGCATCCGCGCCGAAGCATCTTCAACCGTCGTTAGCGCGTGCAGCAGCGGTGCGCGAACACAGCGTAGAAAACGACCGAGATGGCGCGATTTGACCGCGTTCTTGCTTGCCTCCGCCTGCATCTCCGCCACGGTCGTCTCAATGGCATCCAGTATAAGCGCAATTAGATTGCTGCTGCGGTCCAGCAGTAATACAAGCGGGTGCTTGCGTGCTGCATATGGCAGTTGGAATGTGGCGTCTTTGGCGTCACGCGGAGCAGTTGTCGGCTCGCGTCCTGCAACCAAGCGAGCTAGAGAAAGCTGCGCATCCAATATACATTCCACATCGACCAGGCCGCCGGCACGCTTGGAGCTCGCATGCGCCTCCGATGTGTTTCCCGCCTTGCTGGCGTCTTCGTCGTTCTGTTCGTCGCCAAAGTGCGCTACACTTGCTGCGCGTACGAGATCTTCCTGCGCGTCAGCCCAGCTGTAGACACCGCGCTGTACAAGTGTGGGTAAAGCATGAAATGCTGCTGCGCGCGGTAGTGCCGGTGCACTCGGATCTACAATGAGCTGGCGTAGCAATTGCAACGCTGGCGATTCAGCACCGGCAGAGGTGGCTGCTATGAGCAGTGCGCGAAATGCCTGCAGCTGTACGGTACGATGCGCGCCATGCAGCTTACGCCGCAGCGCGTCCAAGACATCGTCGCTGGCCATAACGCGGGCAGCAGCTGGCAACAAGTGCGCGTATGTGTTTGGCGAGTGGCAAGTGGCAGGTGACGGGCGAATCCTGTTGTGCTTATAGGCACTACGCACAACCCAGCGTTCCACTTGCGCCTTTACTCGGTGCACAGACCATAAAGAATGCACCTCATCGGCAGCGATATTGCATGCAACACACTAACATCGAACTTGCCACACCGAGCAAAGGTGCTTGTTTACTTGCTCTATTTGATACATCTTTGCCGCGGTCCTTGGCAGCTGTATCGGCTAACATATGAATGCTGCGACACCATGTGTTGGCGACACCGTGTCTGGCAGCTGAATAGCACGACCGTCGTTTCGGCAACAACCACTTGCGGCTGTTCTCTGATTGGCGGTTGTGTTGCTGAACCATGGCGCTTCGCGACGCCGCATATTAATAAAGCACCTTGGCTATGCCCGCTGTAACAAAATCGCTCGATGGTCATGTTCCTTGCCACATACACAGGCGGCTAGATGTATTTCCACTATAATGCAGACGTGGGCAGGTTTCCTATTTCACTCTTTCTTGACAGACATACTTCTAGAAGGGCAGCGTAATAGGCGATACACGGAGGCGGCACAGCGCTGCTCTTTAGTACCTATGACGCTATACGCTGCTGAGTTTTCGATAAGATCTTCGGATGGTATGAGGCACACGTGGCAGCCCATGGGATGAAACTGTGCTCCGTATGCCACTTGGGCTGCCCAAAGAGTTCGCCTATAAAGACCTGGCCACGTTTTATTGCCGCTAACCCATGCATTGTCTTTTCTCCTAGAAAGCCCGCCCGCGCTACTTGCACACACCTTGACGACTATTCGTAACGATTAACAAAACAGTATTGCGCCATGCAGCTTTTTTCCGCTAGTTCCTTGCTCGCCGTGCTTGTGGCTACGCTGTGGATCAGCGATACCTCGTGCGCGCAGACCACCCTAAGGGTGCCTGGCGTCACTATCAAAACCGAGCACCCGTCCGGCGCTGGCAAGTCTTTTACTGCGCTTGTCGAGTACAACAAACAGCTGGGCTTTATGAAGTGCACACATGCCGAATGGCTATTCAACCAGGAAGTTGCTGCACTCAATGTACGCACCATAATGATGTCACGCGCATTGCAATGTATGCTTACCTCTCTGGTTGTATAGGCCATTCACAACGGTCGACCGTCGCGCCTCAGGATGCCGTCCAACATTAAGGAGTCGTTTGTACGCATGTTGGGAACCGAGAAGGCCGACGACGGCCAGCACTGCATCATTTTTGAGCAGCTCGACGGTTACAGTATGGCGGATTTTGTCAAGGGCATGTCTGAGGTGGAGCGAGACGACATTTTGCCAGACATCTTTGTGCAGATCATCAAGGGTATGTGTTGTGGCGGACCTGCTATTGTGCACGCATATGTGCGCCTACTTACCTTTCACGTACGCAGGCCTGCAGTACATGCATAGTCTCGGCTGGGTTCACGGCGATATCAAGCCGGATAGTGAGTACCGTATGCGACTTTTACGCGCTGCAACTGCGCCTGCTTACACGGCCGCCTGTCGTGCACAGACATCATCATTAGCCAGCCAACGCAGGAAGGCCTGCCCAAGGTCAAGATCATCGATTTTGACGTGTCGCAGCATGTTGGTCGGTATCAGGCCACCAGCTTTGGCGCCACCCGAGGTTACCAGCCTCCTGAGGAGTTTACGAGCAGGACTTTGGACCAGTATAAGCGCGACACGTGGATGGTTGGCGCAACTCTTTACGAATCGCTCATGGATATGCCGCCCTACGGCTATAAAGCTGAAAAAGATGGGAAGCTAGGGGCAATCACCAAGGAGGACCTGATTGAACAGATGCAGAAGGTTGCCCTGCGCAAAGTGAACTCATTCATCGATGTGCAGACGTCAAACAACGCCGATCTTATCAAGCTTTTGTATCAGCTGCTGCGGGTGGATGTTAGCAAACGCCCCTACCTTAGTTCGCTGAGTGCTACACTGCTATATAAGCTGGCTGGTGCCAGAAAGAAGAGCGTCTTTCTGCGCCAGGCGTGGACCAATACAGCTACAATGTTTTCGCGCCAGCCGCGGATCAAGGAATCTGCAAATTCTACCGCTAGCCTGCCACCGTTCAGCGCTTGAGCAAGAGACGTGTATGCCAATCATCATTCAGTACCAGTAATTGTGGTCCAGGGAGTATAGGCTGAAATGCTTATTGGTTAGATCGGAGCTGCATATAGGCAGCGTAGTCTACGGTTTACGGCGATTCCCTTGTCTGGGCCGCACTATTGCGCAATGCGACACATAAACAGAATGGCTTTCTAGACTTACCCTTTTAGGCAGACGCTGAGCTGGCCACCATATCTCTGTGTGCTCCATCTCTAAGACGCGTTGCAAAATCAATCGTGGTATAAAGTTAGTCGGCCTGCATTGCATTTTCATTGACACAGACTCACGTAAGCAACAGCAAGGGTCAGTTTGCTTGCGTTTAGTGTGACCGCGCAATGCACAAGAACGGTGTAATGCTCATTAAATGGGCTGTAGTTTAGCTGTTGTGCAAGCACCTGCGTTACTATGCGGCAAACTCTGCAAAGTGGCTATGTATTGATGGCAATAGCGTCGATTTCAACGTCTGAAATTGTACTGAAAGGCAGTGTTAACGCCCTATTCCTGGTCGGTGACTGGCGGCATTTTGGCTGACCTGTGTGATGTGTGTACCTGCGCGTCTGCAATGGCGGCACTCCATCACGCTACTGCTATGCACTGCTACGAGATTTCTGTGCACGTGCTACGCGTAGCTGTGCCTCTGTTGCAATGGTAGTTGTGCACGGCTATTGGTCAGCAGCACTTTGCGCACATCTGCTGTTTGCGTGCTGCTAGCTGTACTCGCACAGATGCAATAGTTGTCTGGGTCAATGCAACACATGTGCAACTCGTGGCGTCGGCTAACATAACCGGATGCACCAGCCTACCCATATCAAGGGCCGAGCGTTGAAGGGACGGGCTAGTGGATTTTGTATAATGCCTACATCTACTGACAATGGCTGCGCATCTGCGGAATTATGCAAGCTTTGCTAATCAGGTGTCTTGAATTAAGCGGACTTGATGCGGATCTCTATCATGCACATAGACGTCATCTAGGCACACACCACGCAGCCGCAGTGTTCGCCCGCAGACACAGCATGTTGCAGGACCGCCAATCAGACCAAACGCGCCAATCTAGGGCCTGCACGCCGGTTGCTCTGCATATTGCACTCGGCTTGGCTTGCTAACATAATGATGGCAATGGCTTGCAAGTACCGCGGCTGGACACAGTGTTTCATGCGTGGCCTGGAAGTGAATCGCTGCCATGTTAACGCTAATTGGCAGCCTCATCACCGGCCACTGGTTTCCTGCATTACAGAGGACAGGTGTTGCACAAAAGCTGAGGTGGTTCAATTTCCAGAGCGCGCATTGGTGTGTAGAGTGGGCAGCGAATGTAACATTGGCGTGGCGTTGGCGCTGAGACAGCTATGGCCGCGTCGCTTTGTTGCCTCAGTCGAGTGCGAGCTCAACATTGGTTGCACGCCCGACTGCGACTGTTGAGACACCGACAATGGCCTGTTGCTCATTTACGCTCCAAGATTTTGTTGCGCAGAGCCCTATTAGCTGATCCAAAACGTATGTGATATATGCGCTCCTGGGTAAGCTGTTTTCCTAATCTCTCTGCACGGGCCAATGCGACGTTATGTGACCTGGAATTTACGGCCTGTTTCTTGCTGCATAGCGGCAGAATTGCTCACCTCACTACAATTTACAAGGGTATTGCTGGTTACTGCTACAGCAAGACATGGTGTCGTGCAAGGCGTGCCATGGCATACTTTCCGCGACGATTTTACCTTTCTATTCTCTGCTGAAGCTGTCTCAAAGTGCCCCGTTTGCTAGCTGCCATCGCGATACACATTTTTCCGTATGGAGCAGCCTAGCCGCACAAATTGTATCACATATTTCTGCAACAGCAGTGCGCTATACATGGGTGCCGCGCCATCATGGCACAAAGCGCTTAGCACAATAGCCATAGCGTGCACTACCGGCGTCATTGTACCACAGCAACGCACAAGCCTCTGTGCTGCAAACGCTGCATCGTTTGCATAGCCGGCGTTATGCGTGGTGCCTACAGCACGGCCAAATGGCACAGCCGAGCACGCTGCTTCACCAGCGCAGGGGCGGCAGTTTGGCACTAGCAGCTGGCAGATTCTACGTTACCCTCGCAGCTATTGTCGATGATGGTTACACTGCTGTGGGATAGACGTTACACTGCTGGCGGTGATACCGTTGATTACGCCAGCTAGATGCGACGCGTCATCCTTCAATGCCATACCACCGTTACATACAGACACTTGCTGGGAGTACGCATGCAGCAACAAAGTATGCTTGCTTGTACGGCGTGCCACGGGTGAGTTAGCTAGACAGTCTGTGTATGTGTACTGATCACGTTATATGACACGCTCAAATTAGCGTACCGTCCGTAGCAGCGGCAATTTGTGAAGGCAGTAGTCAGGCACCACATGTTTATCCAAACGCGCAAGCTGAAGGTGGATGGCAACAAACCAGTGCTTGCTCTCATGTTCGCCATTTAGCGTGTGTACCTATTGCTATGCATATGCACCTAGAGCGGTCTGTCACGGGCAAGCGTTGTACAGCAGCTAAATGGTCTCAGCGCGTGTGGCGCGGGTCAACACAGGCGGGATACGCTGCGTGCAGTGTCAGCAGGGACGGTTAAAAGCTGCGACGTTTACGCTATTTGGCGCACTTATCCTACCTATCGCTTCCAACGCCCGTCTTTGCCAGTTAGCGGCAGCCTATCAAGCAATTGCCCACCTTACCTGTATCTACTGTAACTTTGGCAGGAAAACGTTGTATTGGTGCCAGAAAGTGGTCCGCCAACATACTTTTGCTACAAGCGGCAAAGCGGCTACCACGTATGCGGTATTTGTAACAGTGTGCACAGACGCAATCACAGTACAGCGCCATGGACACCGTACCGATGGAAGAGGGCCAAGTCAAGGGGCAGCCCGATTGGGACAGCACCAAGTCTGGCTACTCTGCTGCAGAAAGCCCAGAGGACAACACAGTAATCAAGCCAACGATCGGCGTGGCGTCTGGTATTAGTATTATCATGGGCACGCTAATCAGCGCCGAGGGATTTCTGTTTCCTGGAACTGTCTGGCAGCTGACCGGCTCGATTGGCATGTCGTTTATCATGTGGGCGATCGGCGCGTTCTTCAACTATCTTGGCGGCCTGTGCTACACAGAACTAGGCACTATGTTGCCTCAGAGTGGCGGTGACTTGGTGTATATCAATCACTTTTATCGTCGTCCGCGACAGCTGGTCGGCTATCTGTATGCTTGGATGCTGATAATGTAAGCAACACATATAGGCAGGTGCATGTACGTTGCGTCAAGCTGACACATACGCTTTACCTTCAGACTCGCAATACCAGCCAGCATGGCTGCTCAGTTGGTTGTATTCGGCGAGTACATCATGTACGCAGCAGTAGGCGAGGAAATGTACAGCGAGGAAAAAATGCACGAATACGAGTGGATCTCTCGTGGCATCGGCGCAGCAGGACTGGCCTTGATTCTTCTGCTCAACATCACCAGCATGAACTGGGTAAACCGAGTGCATACGGGTTTGGCCGTGCTCAAAATCTTGATCATGCTCTTCATCATCATTGTCGGCATTGTGGCCGCGGCCGGCGGACTGGACATACCCAATCCTGGCAATTGGGACGACCCGTTTGCGGGAACAAGTGACAACCCCTATTCGTACGCACAGGCATTTCTGCGCGTCAACTGGGCGCTGACGGGCTGGGCGACCTTGAATTACACCATTAGCGAAGTGAAGCGCCCGGAGCGCACACTTCCCATCTCCATCTTCTCGTCACTCACCATTGCCACCATTCTCATCCTGCTGCTCAATGCAGCCTACTCGTTTGTAGTGCCGGCAGATGCTGCATTTGCCGCGCAGGAGCTGATTGCAGGCAGCTTTGGTACCATTGCGATGGGAGAAAAGGTGGGCCAGGTGCTGGTATCGGTGCTGCTGGCAATCGTCGGCTTTGGCTCGGCCTCGGTAAACTTCTTCTCTTGCAGCCGAGTTTTGCACGAGTCGGCCCGCCTAAAGTACATGCCGGGTGCGCGGTATCTCAGCCTGGTGCACGGCAAAAGCAACACACCACGACACAGTCTTGTGGTGCTTGCTGTACTCACGCTTATTGTCCTGGTGGCCCCGCCTCCTGGACGTGTATTCAACTTTTTCATCGAGCTGACCAGCTTCTCGGGTTATGTCTTTGGAATTCTTGTGATTGCTGGTTTGATTGTGTACCGCTTTACAAATCCTAACGAGCCAAGGCCATTCCGTGCCTGGCTGCCGGTGCCTATTATTTTCATCCTAAGCTACCTTTTCACCGTCGTCTGCTTGTTCCTCCCACCGGACGAGAATACCGAGTCACATCTAGATGGCGACACGCCGTATTATCTTCCGCCCATTCTCAGTATTGCTGTCACCCTCGTTGGACTGCCTTTCTGGTATGTTTACGTCATTTGCGGCGGTAGCTGGCGCAAAGCATTTCAGTGGCGCTCGGCAAACTAGCTAGTACCGACTGTGCGTCGTCAGCTTTGCATCAACCATTTGTATAAAGTCGCAGCTGGTGTACATATGTGCTAGTATGGCGTACAGTTGGTTGGGAATGCTCTTTGAAATTGCTCATCGATTGGCTCTTGCACACAACCATCAGTCGCCATCTGTCGGTAGCGGAAAAG
This sequence comes from Thamnocephalis sphaerospora, assembly GCA_003614735.1. NCBI lineage: Eukaryota > Fungi > Zoopagomycota > Zoopagomycetes > Zoopagales > Sigmoideomycetaceae > Thamnocephalis > Thamnocephalis sphaerospora. The sequence goes on along the minus strand of KZ992972.1, from coordinate 405 downwards.
TTTATGGGTATTCTGAGGGTGTACATACACAAATGACTAATGGCTATTACGCGATAGTCTGCTGTTCAGCTCGCATTAACGTGCAGTGTGCATTGCCGGTGAGATATGATGGGATGCGAAACAATGCGCTGCTCAGGAAAGCGTATGTACAAAGAAGCGATCAAAAAAGGCGTCTCGCATGGTCTGCGTCGTCGTGATGTTGCCTGCAGTGCGCGCTAGTTCCACCGGTGTAAAGGCGTTGATGCCGAATGCTTCACGCGCATGATACTCGACCTCGTATGTAACATTGGTGGACTGGCGTCGCCCGCCATCGTCATGCCTCTCACGTACTGGACTGCCTTGTAGCTTCAGCAGGTCAAATATGTACTGTGTATAGTCGGTCAGGGTGCCTAGAGGCACGTCGTC
>KZ992971.1:0-10827 GCA_003614735.1 Thamnocephalis sphaerospora | reverse complement strand
TGGTGTGCCTTGAGCAGACTATGCGCCTTGATCACGGGTGCATCGCGCTCCACCGTACCACTGGCCAGCAGCATAGCGCGAATCGCATCCACAATCATGGACGAGTCGGCAATGTATGCACTCTTGCTGGCGTGCTTGGCCGAATGATTAAGACGGTGGATGGCCAGCACGATCAGCGCCACCAGCCGCAGCCAGGTAATACCGGTACCTTGGCCGGTGGCGGTACCGTTGGCAGCATCATCCCGACGGCCCTGCATGTCGGCCAGTTTGCCAACAAAGCCAGATGGCTTGCGCCACGGCTGCCGCGGCTCTTTGGTCTGACCAGCGGTCGCGGCAGCTGCAGCCGACGTATTGACCGCTGCCACCAGGTCGGCGGTATTTACCAGCGTTGTCGCAGAGGTGATGGACGGCGTGCGTGCCAGCGCGTTGACGGTAAAGTACGGCGCCTCGTCGATGGATGTCTCGGAAAAGTTGGAGTGCATCGAGCTGCGGTTGGACGCCATGCTGTCCAGCGGTTTACCAGTCGCCAGATCCACGCTGCTCAGCGACCAGGTCGTCTCATCGGTGATCATGTTGAAATAGTAGACGCGTCCGGCCGGTGTGCGCTTCTTGCCCCAGTAAGGCGGCAGCTAAATGCGGTGCAAGCTACAGTGTCAGCAAACCCGCTCGTCCACCCGTGCATGCCAAGCATGTTGCCCACACATCTGCCCTACCTGGCTATCCGGGATCTCTGCCTCGGCCACGGGTGGGGCGGTGGCACGTGCATTATCAGCGCCCGCATCGGCAGCGTACCGGTGTGCAATAGGCGTCGTGGTAGACGCCTGTCGGCGGTGGTGCGTCGCCTGCCCCGATTCCTGGAACGTATCGGCAGCCGTCGTCTCGCTTCCGTTGGAGTCGTGCGAGCCTGACGACGCGCCAGGCGAAGCCACCGCCTGTTGCTGCGGTTCAGAATCCATGGCAGCCAACGCAGCCGCTTCCTCGGCGGTAAACTCGCGACCATCGGGTGGCAATTCCCACGATGTAACACGGGTCGTCGGGTTATAATAGTAGATGTGACCATCATCCGTTTCCTGCGGAATCCATGCGTTGGCCGGCACACGAGAAAGACGCAGCACCGCGGACGTTTGCTCCGGCAGCTCTTCACCGTCAGCAGCCAGGATAACATGCATACTAGTATTAGCTGCACTACTAGTGGACGTGGGAGACGACGCAAGCTGCTGCTGTTGCTGCTGCTGCTGCTGTTGCTGTGCCGCAGCGGCGGCAGCGGCGGCAGCAGGCCCTTGAAATCCCTCTGGAATGGCCGGATCGGCTGATTCGTTGGCCCATTCTCCAAATGTAGTACTGCCAGCTGCACCGTTTGCAGCAGCGCCGTTCATTTCATCCCCAGTATAGACCGCCTCCGGAATCCCCGGCACGACAGCTTCGACAAAATTACTCGGAAACCAGCCGTGATCGCCATTGCAGCGTCCGTCCCACCAGCCTGAGTCGAGCTGTGTAATCACTTCGATGACATCATTGCGGCGAAAACGTAGCGAAGACTGGTCGTTGGAGGTGTAGTCGTAGAGTGCCCGCACGTACAGCGGCGACGATGTCAACATGGGCATGACATCGCCAGAATCGGCGTTTGCAATACTGGTTTCCATACTGGCGATCAATACGATAGAACCAGCCTACAGTGCAACAAAGACTAGTAGTAAAGCAGCGCGCGTGTGAACAAAAAAACGACTACGACACACCAAGCCCTCTGCCACCGCCACCGCCACCGTCACTACTGTCGCTGCCGCGTGATGTGGGCAGTCGTCAAGGAAAGCTGCCGCAGAATGACTGCACAGCAGCGTTGCACAGGGAGTGCAAGCATATAACATGGCAAGAAAAGGGGCATTGTGCTTCACCAGGAGTATCCACTCGTGTGTCGCTACGGCGAGCGTGACACGGGAAACATGTAGCAGATGGCCCGTCGTAGCGTGCGCGCGCATACACACTACATGCGGCCCAGCGCAAGGTGGCATGGTAGCCAGCGTAGCGCGTGCGTGTATATGTGCGTGCACGCGTGGCAGCACAACGGCCACAACGCTCATGCCGTCGCCGCTGCCACGCTAAGAGGCGTATGTATGCGCATGTGCGCGCCGAGAGTGCGCAAAGAGCGCAGACGAAACGAGCACATAGGCGTAATGACGGGCGACGAGCGGTGCCACGCCACCCGGAACACGGCGCCAGCAAGCTTTCCAAGCGCAACGCTATCCGTCCGGCCAAATACAGCCGGTCTGGTACTCACAGCTAGGCAATGCCTATGACAAGCTTGCGTCTTCCGTAGATGTCGCCCCGTCAACCGCCCACAAGGCTGGCACAACGTGGCTCCAGCGGTCCAGCGGTAGATCGGCCTAGACTACAGGCGTAATGGCAACGCAGCCTACGTCACGCACAGGACTGAGATCGTCAGCCTTGTCGCTGGTGAGAAAGAAAGGCAAAGAGAAACGTTAGCGGGTCGGCTATGCCGAGATTGCCAGACACACGGCCAGAGGAACGGGGAAACGAGAGTGCAAAGAGGTATGTGAATGAGCGTGCGTGCTTGCGTGCTTGCGTGCTTGCGTGCTTGCGTATGTGCGTGCTACACCGCAGTCTGCAGCTTGTGTCGATAGCAAGGCGCGCAAGTAGAAGCGTAGCGCAGATGAAGGTGGCTGGTGAATGTGGATGGGTGTGTTAACGGTATGAAAGAGGAAGGGACGGAGACGGAAGCTGTTCATACACACCCACCCACACGCGCTTGCCCGTCTGGACACTATTGGAGAGACAGGCCTTGGTCCTTTGGCTGCAGTAGACGGCCTAGGCGTTCACGCATTACAAAGATCTGCAGCCAGGGCCGGTCGACATGCGATATTCCATACACGCCATTGGGACAGAGAATAACCGGCAGATCGTGGGTGCGTGAATAGACTGCCTCACGGCTGCCGTGCCCTAAAAGGCAGACTCGGTGAGTGCCACGCTGGTAGACGCCATGGCTGTGTATTTGCAGACGGCCGACGGCCTCAATGCAGCCGAAACCGCTGTAATCGGCTTCATGGCAACTCCTCGGACCAGCTTGGCCAACCAGTGACCGTGCACACGGCCGCATAGCGATACCAGCGTGTTCTAGCACCACCGTTGTCTTCGAGACCCCAGCATGCTGGTGACCATCCTGGAGCACCGCCAATCACCGACGTGCCTGCAACAAAAACGGCAGTCTGTACGATTGACGCGTCTGCCAATCAGACAGGTTGCAAAGCGTAGGGGGGAGGCAACATAGCCGCTGCAATATGGCAGCCGCCACCAAGGGGCAGCATGCTGGCCAGCGCAAGCCTTTGACGCTCGCTCAGGCCAGCGTCTTTGTGTTCCATGCACATGTAAGCACCAGTGGCAGTGGCCGCGCTTGCATCCGAAAACAATGCTGTGCCTGGTCGTCGCCGGACTGGTCGGTCAAGCGCCAGCAGATCCTGCCGTGTACGCTCAGCGCTGCTGCAGCTGCGCACTCTTCATTACCGCTGGTCACGAGGTAAGCACGACACAGACGATCCGTGCAGAACGCGCTCGCCCATCGCTACGCTTGCTCGCCAAGCGACACCCGCCAGACCAGGAGACGGGCGCTGACCACATCAACACGGCGCAAACCACTAACGTACACTGACCAAGTCTTTGGCGGATCGGAAAGGAGCGACTCCGTACCGCCGAGTCTGCTTACCAAGGAATATAGTCCACAGGAACAGCGACCTGATCGGCGACCTGTCAGCAGATGATGACATGGCAGTCAACTAGTCGACCTACACTGGGGCTGGATTGGTCCTACGATATGAATCGCATATCAATGGTCGTGCCTGCATTTACTCCACTTTTACGATTGGCTTTGCAGGGGCGCCAAGTATAATGTACCTGGGCACCAACAAGCGCGGCGCTTTTTATCGTAGATAGCGGAGCCGGATAGTCGCATTAACCGAAACTGCCGGTAGATTACTCATACCATGTATGCCTTCACACAGCTTTGAGCGGCGACGCTGTGATCCTGCTTTTGGTGGTTGATGGATACGTCACAGAGCCGCCTCATCGACCACACACACACACACACACATGCGCGCGCATACACACATACACACGCTTGCTCACCCACGCGCAACAAACGCACACACACACACACACACGCCCGCGCACATTACAAAGCACCCCACCCATTAGCGTGGGTACGGGCCGCGCGCGGCAATGCGCACCGTTCCATTGTGTGCCGTCTGGAAGCGGTCCGGCAACGAGTGCGTTACGTCTGCCGAAGACGACTGTTGCTGAGTAATACGCGCACGCTTAAATACACTGTCGGGTCGCCAGCCAACGTAAACTTTATCCTTTCCGCGCACCCACACTTTATTACGCTGCGTACGCATACACTCACCTACGCGCACACACACACACACACACACACACGTCCACACGCGCTGCGTCTGTTCAAACCATGTCAGCCATTAAGAAGGTCTACGACTACATTGTGATTGGCGGCGGCTCTGGCGGTCTGGCTTCGGCTCGTCGCGCCGCGCAGTATGGCGCCAAAGTGGCGTTGATTGAGTCGAGCGGTCGGCTCGGCGGCACCTGCGTGAACGTGGGCTGCGTGCCCAAGAAGGTCATGTGGAATGCGTCCGCCATTCAAGAGGCGGTGGGCGACGCCGTGGACTATGGCTTTCGTCAGCCAAACGGCAAGCCGCTGATTGAGGCCGACAACGGCGCCGAAGCCAACACGCCGCTGGAGCGTGCTCTGTCGGCGGCGCGTGTCGACTGGCAGTTGCTCAAGCAGAAGCGCGACGCCTATGTGCACCGGCTCAACGGCATCTATAGCAACAACCTGACGCGCGAGGCAGTCGAATATGTGTCGGGCCGTGCGCAGCTCGTGGACGCGAGCACCGTCAAAGTGACGCCGCTTGACAATAGCGAGGATGTGCATCTTCGGGCCGATAAGATCCTTATCGCCACAGGCAAGTACCTATAGAGATGCATGCGGATGACCTCATGGCGCAGCCGTCGCTCATCGTTCTCTATGCTATTAGGCGGCTATCCCACGATTCCCAAGGACATTCCGGGTGCCGAGCTGGGCATCACTAGCGATGGCTTCTTTGAGCTGGAACAGCAGCCGCGCCGCGTTGCCGTGGTGGGCGCCGGCTACATTGCCGTTGAGCTGGCCGGTATTTTCCAGTCACTTGGCTCGCAAGTGAGCCTGTTTACACGTCACCACCACATTCTGCGCAGCTTTGACGCCATCATTGGTGACACGGTGCTCAAGGAGATGGTGCACAGCGGCATCAACCATGTGGCCCACTCCTTTGTCCGGAGCGTAGAGCGCACCGAGGACGGTGCTCTGCGCGTGCACTATGCGCATCAGGCCAGGGGCGATGCGTCGCCCAAGGATGGCGAGACCCCGCTTGTTCACGAAGAGATGGTCGTCGACACGCTGCTGTGGGCCATTGGCCGCTCGCCGCACGTCGAGAGCCTTGGCCTGGAAAAGGCCGGTGTGAAGCTGAACGACAAGGGCTACATTGTAAGCGACGAATACCAAAACACCCATGTGCCGAGCGTGTATGCGCTGGGCGACGTGTGCGGCATTGCCCTGCTCACACCAGGTAAGGCGTGAACGAGGCAAGGGGCGCCTTGATGCATCGTTATCCGTGGCTTATGCGCATGCCCATTCTACAGTGGCCATTGCGGCTGGTCGCAAGCTGTCCGACCGGTTGTTTGGCGGACCCGAGCACCACCAGGCCAAGCTGGACTACAAGGACATCCCGTCCGTCATCTTCTCGCATCCGCCGTCTGGCTCGGTCGGCCTGAGCGAGGCCGAGGCACGCGAAAAGTTTGGCGACGAAGTGCGCGTCTACAACACCCGCTTCACCAACATGTACAACGCCATGACCAACCACAAGCCGCCCACCGTGTTCAAGCTGGTGGTGGTCGGCAAGGAGGAGAAGGTGGTCGGCATTCACATGGTTGGCCGTGGCTGTGACGAGATCCTGCAAGGCTTTGCGGTTGCCGTCAAGATGGGCGCACGCAAGCAGGATCTGGACTCGTGTGTCGCCATTCACCCGACCAGCGCTGAAGAGCTGGTTACCATGCGCTGAGCAGCCGCGATAGCAGCACAGACAGATTGGTGTCTCTGTTTCTTGTTTATCCATCTGCCTGTTGTGAATACACCGGTATCCGCCATCGCTTATGCCTTGCGCTTGCCTATCAATAGCGGTGCCGTCAATGCCGACTGGCCGCAGATCGCCGCTGCGATATACCATCATCATTATCATCATCGGACAATGTGTGCCATCTCCGCCATGCTACACCAGGAATGGCTCGCCCCTGGCGTCAGTGTGATCATCACCAGACAGACGCCTATGCCACGGTAGCGTACCCACGCAGGCACGGCCGGAAGAATGCATCATGTTCGGCCAACCTTGCCACGGGGAACGGTTCAAGGGGGGACGCACCAACCACCACGTAGCAATGGCCATGCGCGCACCCTCTAGACAGCCCAGTATATCCGAGGCCTTTTTGCTGAGCTGGGCTAACATGTGGCTCTAAACACTTTGCATCTGCCGTGTATGGAGCTGGTCTATCCAATGGCGTCAGCATTAAACGCAGCAGATCATCGCACTCGTGATACTCCATCCAGTGACTCATTTTCCAGAATGGAGGCAAGCTGTCGCTGCGGTAGCACCATCGTCACGCACATTCCCCGGTCGCACCATTCGCCTGCGGACGCGTCAACAGCATAAATGCGCCTTCTTGCCCTCAGCCGACCCTGCCGAATGCCTCCTGTGTTGTTTCCCGTTGTCTGCACCTCGCTTCCTCATCCATCTTCTGTTTGCTGTTTGCAGTCGCGCTAGCGCAGCAGCACCAGCTGCCCGCTCAAACGCTCGGTATCCAGGTTCTCTGCTTGCGGCACAAGGTTTTACCGTCCGTTTCTCGGCTCAACGACGGCACGTGCTGCTACGCTTTTACAACCGCCACAGTGACTGGTTTGCCGCAATATCCTTTACGCCACGCTTCCCCTGCCAAATACGCCGTCTCTGCGTGTTTCGAAGCCATACGCTCTTCCTTTGACTGGCACAGCGCACGTACGCCGATCGTTGATTCGTGCCTGGCCAGAGTCATTTACGTATTCTATTTTTTTACTGCCACCTACAAATATCCACATCACTGGTCCCTGCACGGTTGGCGATCATACTTTTGTCTTTTTATCCGTCGTCACCACGCACCGCACTGGTCAGAGAGCCACCGCTGCGGCTTCAGATCACGGTATCCGCAGGTCTGCTGCCTGCTTCACCGCCTGCCACTACCGCAACCCAGCCATGTTACGAGGTAGGTTGCGCTGGCATCTCCCATGCCACTTGCACAGCATGGTTTTCATGACAGAGTTGGTCTTGTACCCACTTATTCACCCACCGTCCGCCCGTCCGTTCGTATGCGTACCATGGGTCTTATCCAACGAGGCTTGTGCTCTGACGTATCCGTTTCACCGTGACTTGCGCCGGTGATACCTTGCAGCGCCCACTTTGTAAGCGGCTGGCGCTATTCTCTTGCCTTGCGACATTTCTGATGCCGCATAGCCGAGCGTGCGTAATGTCTGCTGGCTATGGCGGTGGCCGTGGGGCCAACATCGGCATGTGCTCGCCTTGTAAACATCCGCCGATAACGCTGGCGGCCTGGTATGGGTTACACTTGGCGCGGTCGTTCTTTCGTCGTTTTTCCAGCGTGTGTGAGACAATGCATAGTACGTTACACGTGCCAATTCTTGGACAGCTACGCGCTGCGCTGTCCGCTGCTGTGCAGCCTTCTCCACCGTCAACTGGTACCGACTGCGTGCATGCGCGCGCGTTCTTCCATCCGCTCGTTCATCGTCCTATCGCCTCGGTTCCGCCACTGCAGTCGCCGCTCGTTAGGCCGCGCTTATTCGGCCGACGCTTCAAGGCGGCAGTGGCGGCGGTCTTTGCTCGGCCGACGCACGGTCGCACTCGCTTCGCTTATTACCTCACGGTCATTTCGCAACCCTCTGTGTGCACGCTTCTTCATTCGTCGTACTCGGCCCCGTAGCGTCCTCTGCCCTTGTCGCCCTCTGTATCTGCGATACGCTCCACTGCGGCGCAAGACGCCTCACATGCCCAGCACGTGCCTGCTTACAAATCGAGACGTGCGACTCTACCACGGCTAAAAGGTAGTTTACCGGGCGAATGCGCAGTAGGCGAAATGCCTGCGCAATCGTTGTGCGTTGCTGGTCACGCACGTACCAGCTGCTGCACTGCTCCTGTGAATGCTTGGCGACGTACTTGCTCGGCATGCGTGACTCGGCGGATGTTCCGGTACACTTGCGCGCACGCGTGCCTTGCGGCGGCGCACAGTACCGTCGTCATGCTGGCACCCTTGATAGCGCACTCAAGCATACGGGTCGGCTAGGACGGCGGAGACAGGGTGCATGGCGCTGGTCGGCATAGTGCGCGTGTGCATGACCTCTTTGGCGTCGTATCGGATCGGACCGCGATCATCGTTCACATCAGCGATGTGTCGTCGTGCCGGCTGGTTTGTACAGCCTATTTAGCTGTAGCAAACATTCAGCACGTGTCCGCGCGCCATAGCAGCTATATCCTCCTCCTCCTCCTCTCCTCTCCTCTCTCCTTCTCTTTTTCCAGCATTGCTCTGCTTCCTACTCGTCTGCTAACCACATTGTACATGCTTAGACGTGCCTCTAGATTTGGCGTTACAGCCACCGGCCCTCACATCACGCAGTCAGCTGTCCGCTGCTATCGCTACCGTCTGTGATACACCGTGTGCATCCGGCACACGCATGCACGACCTCTCGGCGGACATTCTAGTGGAGTCGAGCGGTTGTAGCTGCAGTCACGCCGGCGCTTGCCAATGCCACCTGCATTCCTCTTTTCGTCTACCCACCGCGCCACTTTCGCATCATCGTGTAGCATCAACCGCTGTCTATTCCTCCGCATCGTCCATCACTGCTCTTCCGGGAGGTGCTGACCATCATTGTGGTAAATCTACCGTAGGACGTCGCAAACTACTAGCTCCTATGGCAAAGCTACTACGTCGCGCCAAAGCCGCCACCTCAAGGCGCAAATCTGCCGCGCACCCTGTCTACTTGCTGGAAACAGTCGATTTTGATCACGGCTTTGACAGCAACGGCGGTGGTGCTACCACAGCATTCATGCTGGAGGCTGCTAGGATGGACAACACGCCAGCTATGGAGAGAGAGACACCAACAGCGTCGCACGCATTGGCCATGGTGTCTCGTGCATCGGAATCCTCCGTAGACGGTGGCCGCGAGCATCAGGCTCTTTCGGCAGCACCAGAGAATACGGCTATCGTTAATACCCACGAGCCTTTGTCTGATCAGGCACTCAGTGGCACAGAGACCATTATTAGGGAAGCGGATTTGGAAAACGCAGGCAACACCAGCGGTGATTCCGGTCCGACGATGACGTCAGAGGAAGTGATAGCCTGTGCCGACGACTCGCCTGCCCTGGACGCGCAGGAGCAGCCATCTATCCTTGCGACGACCGAGACGACGGACGATACTAGCGCTACCGCGGTTGCTGCAGCATGTGATTCGGCCATGGAAGATAACCCGACACACACGGTGCCAGCCGCACGGTCCTCCGTCGAGCAAGTAGCAACTCCGTCAGCAAATCAATCGCCCAGCATTGCTGAGATACTGCAGGACGCGACGGTGCCGCAATTGCCGAGCCATGACCACAGTTTAACCGAGGATGAGAGCGTTCCCTCCAGTCGACACCGGCGACACCGGTCGCTGGGCAGTCGTGCATGGCTAGGCTTGCGCCACCAGCTTATGCGCGCGCTGCCACACCTGAGCCGGCCCAGCTCTGAGGAAGATCAGCACCAATATCGTTATCACCACACCCTAGGCCGCCAAGGCCACCACAGCGAGATGGACGGTGAACCGGACAACCATCTTTTTGCGGGTGGCGCTCGGGTGGCTCGGCGTGAACGTTCCCACACCATGCCGTCGGCCCCGATGCGCCGCCAGCCCGAGCGACATATGCTTGAGCGCATGCGCAGTCGAGATGACGGAGACATTACGCAGAACGCGGCGACAGCACCACCGCCGTATATCCAGGGTGCACTCTACGCATACGCCTGGATGCCTACGCGCACGTCCGTCTCGGTGTCGGCTCGCGTAACACCGTGTCCGTCGGGATCGGCTACACCTCGCCGTTCCACGTCACCCGCATACACCGCCAGTGGTTCGGCATCACCGACCGCATCGCCACCTGCCGGGCGCCGCACTTCTGGCGACCGAAGCATGCACGTCGCTGCAGCCGAATCTCGCGAGGCGTCCAGCCGAACCTCGCAATCTTCTTCGGTGTCGACGTCGACCTTTACGCCGCCTGCGCTGACCATTACAACGCAAGAGGAGGAAACAGCCCACGCAAGCTCCATTAGCATTCATGTCGAACCGCCCACGCCCTTTCCCGGAGTGCAAGACACACGTGCATTGCCGCCGTCGTTGACGCAGACCCGCACGCCATTCCGTCGTCAGACTGTTTCGTCACCAGTGCGTCCATCGCCACTATTGGTAGCACATGTTGGTAGCCTGATTGAGCCAGTTGCCGCTGCCATGTCGCCGTCGGCGCTCGTGGTGCCGACATCTCGTGAAGACGGTACGACGCGTCGCCGTGGCAATCGTGCTCGGTCCGCCTCGGCTGCATCGGCCACCCATCAGCCCGAACCAGGCATTCTGCGGGCACACGGTCCGCTGCACCACTTTGCCAGCACGCCTCAGCCCAACCATCCATTTGGGGATAGCATAGC
>KZ992970.1:0-10830 GCA_003614735.1 Thamnocephalis sphaerospora | reverse complement strand
ACCAGGAGGCGAGTGGGCGGATCAGCAACCAGTGTCGCCAAACAAGGATGCAACGCCGACATTGACACGGCGACTTGCGGCGCACTGGTCGTCGCTGCTGCTGCTGCTGTCGCTGCTGTCGTATGGGTGATGATGTGGCATGTACCTTGACGGAAAGGCTGGCACCCTCCTGTCTGACGGACGATGACGATAGCGACACACGCCATCACATGAAGACGATAGTGGCGATGAGCGGCGAGCGACGCTGTGAATGCCACCTAGCGTCACATTAACGCGTGCAGGCCCAGGCGGCCGGATCGGCAAAGGACAGCGAGGCCAGTGCCGATCAAATGGCCTGGTCCACATGTACCCCCTTCCCTGTGAGTACTTCCGTCATAAAGGTAAACAGCTGTGGGGCCGTGCGCTTGGGCGGTCGGCAAGGCGGCTGCCAATGCGCCCAGAAACGCCGCCGCCATACGGAAAAGGGAAAGGACACTTGCCAGCCGGCAACCACGCGCTGCACGCACGCGCGGCAGGTGGCCATGGTCCAAGGCTGGTGAACTCAGCCGTCAACAGCAGTCGCAGGTGGCGACAGCGACCATGCCGCTGGCCGGTGGCACCGCCTGGCCGATACGGCAAGCGTGTGCTCAACGTAGGCGTAGCCTGTTTTGTCGGCCACATGCGCGCATAGGCGCCTGGCCACGATTGACCAGTGCACGGTAACGCTTCCGGTACCCGTAGATGGCAGGTCTGCGGTTGTCTTGACCACGCTGTAAAAGCTGCGCTGGACACGCGTGGCCGCCATCGTGCCTGGCGACCCTTGATAGCCCGCTTGTCTTTTCTCTCTCTCACGCTCCCGCTCTCGTCTGCCTGCTCGTCCACCAGCGCTCGTTCTCCTGCTAATACACCGGCATTGTCCTTTTTGTCCGCCTAGTTCTGCACGCGTGCGTTCACGCGACACAGCGTGTGCATCGAGTTGTGCCCGCGCCCTGGCCGTCATCGTCGTCGCTGCTGTTGCTGCCGTCGTCGTTGTTGGCGCTGTAATAGCTCTACTTTGCCACGCACCTTGCTTCGTTTCTCTTACCGCTACACCCAACCACCACCACCACCACCACCACCATCTTCTCCGCCGCCACAGCCGCTTCTATACAACGCTTATTGCCTGCGCCACGGCACGTTCCCAGCACGGCAACCCTCCTTGCACCCCTCGTAGACTACCGCCTGCTGTGACGGTCGCTCGCCAGTGCCGACGACGACAACTACAAGTAGCGCGGCTCGCTCATCCCGCTTTCCCGCGACGCCTTGACCTTTCCCGTCTCGGCTTCCACCAACATTGTGGCTGTAACCGACGCGCCCACCACGCCCACGCTCTTCTTCTCCTCCTCCTTGCTTGCACAAAGTGCTCCTTTCCTACGCACCTGTAGACGCGCCGCGCTAGCCTTACAACTTTTGCACGCACATCCACCCTCCTGTCTCCGGTAAGTCTCACCCGCTCGGCTCTGCGACCGCCTGCTCCGCTCTGGCCTGCGCTTGCTCGGCCGCCCACTATGCGGACGCCGTCTCGGGCTCATCTACGGCGGTGGCGGACGGACAGGCTGCGGCGACAGGTTGCACCAAACAAGCGTGCGTCGTCGGGACTGCTCCTTGGGTCAACGGCCCTTTGGGCGCCTTGAGCGGTCGCAAGCGCGCTTGGTTCTGCAACCACCGTCAGGCCAAACAGGCTGGCGTATAAGGTGGTCCTACAGGCGTCTATAAGGCGACCGTGGCGACAGCAGCGGCAGCAGTAGCAGCAGCGGCCAGGCCGAGGGTGCGCCCCTTCTTTGGGCCTCGGCATCCTAGGCAGGCCGGTTTGCGCGATACGCTCCCCCTTATTCGCTCCGTGTTGCTGCTGGCCTGCGGCCTGTGGCGTCGCCGCGCTAGCTGCCCTGTAACTGCTGTTTCTAACGCGTGTGCGTGTGCGCGTGTGCTCTCCTTGCTCACCCCGTCCAGCTGCCCTGCGGTGCTGCGTGTACTGGTACGCTAGCACCTTCTCGTCAACCAACCACCGTCTGTGAGCTCGCCCACTCGGTAACGCAAACACCATGTCTACGTTGTTCAAGAAGCCGACCCTAAAGTCGTTCAAGTCGGCGTCCGAGCTGTTTGGCCGTCATCGGGAGCGCGAGCGCAGCACGACGCTGTCGACGATCGTGATGCCGGAGCATGAGATGCTGCACAGTGACGATCGCTCCAGCTACTCGACCACCTCTACCCGGACCATGACGCGCTTCCGCAGCATGCTGCGCTTGGGCAGTCCGAGTCAGCCCACTTCAAGCGGTCAGCGCGGTCGGCTGTCGGTGCCAGACTCGGACACGTCGTCCGGCTACGGCGTGCCCACCAGTTCATCCGGCATCTACCACCCGCATAGCACCATGTCGACCTCGTCCACGCTCGTTGGCAGCACTTCTCCGGGCTTTGGCCCACACAGTGGCAAAGGAGCTGGAACATGTACGTTGGCATTGGCGACCTATCAAAGGAGAGAGTGAATGCGATGCGATGCGCTGCAGGGCATGTATGCGCCCACCATCACGACACGTGATGGCGGATCGACTGGCCTTGTACGCACGCTCACACCCGACTAACGCATGGTTTTTCTCCAATGACCTTTTTGGCGGCTGATCCACTGGTCCGGCAGTCTTGTCGGCTCACGAACAGGAGCGCCACTTGCGCCGCTGCCGCTCCGAGGCCATCCAGAAGCTCGGCATTAGTCCGCTCGGCTCGCCGACCGCTTCGCCGCGCCTTAGCCCCACCTCCACGTCGCATCAGTGCCGGCGGCAGTATTCGTCAAACTCGATCCGCATCACATCGGTGAGCGTGGGCCCGGGCGATTTCGTCAAGATTCGTCTGCTGGGCAAAGGCGACGTGGGCAAGGTGTACTTGGTCAAAAAGAAGACGAGTGAACGTTTGTATGCGCTTAAGGGTGAGTGCCTGCCTAAACGGTCTTCTGGACTGGCCGCGTGCAAAGCTAACCTACCAAATACGTCAGTCCTATCCAAGCAAGAAATGATCAAGCGCAAAAAGATCAAGCGAGCACTGGCGGAGCAGGAGATTCTGGCCAGCTCCAACCATCCATTCATCGTGACGCTCTATCACTCTTTCCAAAGCGACGACTACCTTTACCTCTGCATGGAGTACTGTCTGGGTGGCGAATTCTTCCGAGGTGCGCGCATACATGCATGCTATAGTTGCGCTGGATCCGCTAACATGCTGTATCATCATCCGTCCACCGTTCAGTGCTGCAAAGCCGTCCTGGCAAATGTCTTCCGGAACCGCATGCGCTATTCTACGCGGCTGAAGTGGTGTGCGGTAGGTGACAGGCTGGATGCTAACGCACCATGTTTGCCAGCAGCTGACACGCTGTCGCGTGACGGATTGCATAGCTCTGGAATATCTGCATCTCAACGGATTTATCTATCGCGACTTGAAGCCAGAGAGTGAGTGATCGCACTGGGCGACAAATGAACCCGCGGACCCTGGCTGACAGACGGCCATTGTCCGTATTTATAGACATCTTACTTCACGAGTCGGGCCATATTATGTTGACAGGTTGGTATTGAGCGTGACGTGGCATGACGGCTGGCTCGCGTGTTTGGCTAACCCATGGTGCTGGCCAGATTTTGATCTTTCAAAGCAGTCGACGCGAGCTAATCTGCCAAGCATCGTGCGTACCAACTCATCGGTAAGCAAGCGAAACGGCGAGTGCCGGGTTTGCACCAGCGCTGACCACATTATATTGTTTGCCACGTGTAGCAACCGCCAAACATTGATACGAAAGCATGCACCAAGAATCTGCGGACCAACTCGTTTGTCGGCACTGAAGGTAAGCGACGCCATGCCAATGCAACCGTGCTACCCTGCCTTTGCTCACATGATGCGCCATTGCGATGCTTGGCTTGCAGAGTACATTGCCCCTGAAGGTACATTTTCGCTAGCAACCGATGTGCATTTGCTTTGTGTGCTAACTCTACATGTGCGTACGTCGTCTAGTGATCCGCGGCTGTGGGCACACTAGGTAGGCACCATCTGCTATTTGCACGCGTCATCCACCTGCAGCACCGGTTCTAACCAAACCTGCTTGTCTCGTCGTATAGTGCTGTCGATTGGTGGACACTTGGTATTCTTATTTACGAAATGCTGGTGAGTACGCGCATGGCTTTTGTTGTGCACCTGGGCGTTGTTCTGACGGCGGTGCTTTGTACAGTTTGGTACGACGCCGTTCAAGGGTGCCAACCGCAACGCCACCTTCTCCAACATCCTGAAGAATGAGGTGCACTTTCCGGCGCAGCCGAATGCGCAACAGGTAGGCTACTTGTGCGGTTGTACGACAGATACAATGGCTAACCGAGAGCAATGCATGCAACCTTAATGTGCGCAGATCCATAGGTGCGCATCGATCTATGGCTAAAAGTGGAACACGGCGTACACTCATGCTAACCTATCATTTCTAGCAACACCAAGAGTCTGATCAAGAAGCTGTTGAACAAGGACGATCAGAAGCGACTGGGCTGCCGAGGCGGTGCTTCGGACGTCAAGGGTCATCCGGCCTTTAAACGCACCAACTGGGCTCTGCTGCGCCACATGGAGCCGCCCATCATTCCGCCGCCCATCAACCCGCTGAGCATCGTGCCGGGCCGCGGCATGTCGGATAGCATGTCGCTGGACCTGGAGCGCGAGGAGAACAAGAAACGGGTGCGCGGCGGACGCAATCCGTTTGAAAATTTTAGCTCTGGTACGTTGCTTTCTCGCCATAGGTTGTTGCTGCCACTGTGTACTGCTGCTAATCACGTTCACCGCTAAACAGTTACGTTGCTCCACGCTGGCGACGAGGCGGACGAGGAGGAGGAGGCGCTGCGGATGTCGCATGGTAATTGCTCGGCCACCGCTGACAGCGACATCTCGGCCCTGCCGGAGCTTTAGGCGTACTTTGCTGCTCCTCTCCTCCGCCGTACGTGTATGTGTGTGTATACTTAGCGACTGTATGATGAACGATCTACCCGTCAGCCGTCTACTGCGCGCAGCATGCCCCTATACCGGTCACATTGCGAGGCCATATCACCCTGTTGCAATCCCAGCCAGCGTATCGGCCTGACGTGCCAGCGTATCCGTCGCCATGATAACGTTCTTGCGTGCCTCTAGCTAGGCCTCCGCCTTTCTCCTGTCGTCTTTGCATGGTTATCGGGGACTGTTTCTATCTCTGACGTGCGCGCGCTTTTCATTTTTTTACATCAGCAGGCGCGTCCGGTTGCTGCACCAAGGCTGCAAGGTTCTGGTGGCGGTGACCATGATGCTAATGCTAAGGATGGCGTCTTGGCGCGTCCTATTGCCGCTGATAGACGAGCGGTCGGTGCGCGCGCCCTTTTGTATACGGCCGCGCGCATCTGCCGCCACCCTACTTTTATTCTCATTTACACTCTTTTGCTCTTCATCCATTGTATGCCGTGCGCCTGCGCATTTCCACTAGCGTACGGGCTCCTT
This sequence comes from Thamnocephalis sphaerospora, assembly GCA_003614735.1. Classification (NCBI taxonomy): domain Eukaryota; kingdom Fungi; phylum Zoopagomycota; class Zoopagomycetes; order Zoopagales; family Sigmoideomycetaceae; genus Thamnocephalis; species Thamnocephalis sphaerospora. Next base: position 5,340 of record KZ992970.1, on the reverse strand, counting down.
TCCGCCCGTGCGTCTGCCCTGCTACCCTCTATCATTTTGCTGGGCATTTACGCACCATTAACACGCCTATAAAAGTTACATATCTATGCTTTACCTGCACGCGGCTGTTTTGCTCCTGTGACTGGCATCACTACTCATCTCTTTCCCCTCCACTCATGTCGTTCAAGTGCGGCTTGAATCTGACTGCTGGCAAGAAGAAGGCGTCCACCACAAAGGGCCCGACAGGTGCGCGGCGCAATGTATTTGGCGGAGCAGACGACTATGACGACAACGACGACCGCTACTACGACGAGAGCGGCGACACCGGCAGTCATCGCGCCAATGCGCCGGCCAGCCGCGGTGAGAGCGCGGAACGCAACAATGCCAACAAGGCAGCGCAGGAGCGCGTCAATCGCGAACTTCGCGAGGCCAATGCGCAGCCAGCCGCGAGCCAGGGCGATCCGGACCTGGACCCGTCCATTTACGCGTACGACGAGGTGTACGACGACATGAAGGCGGCCGACCGTAAGCGACAGGCCGAGATTCGCGGCGCCGGCAAAGAGCGCAAGGTAAGCTAGTGGCGTAGGCAGACGCAAGATAGATCGCACACACTCACGACTGTCGTCGCATGCTGTAGCCGCGGTACATAACAAATTTGATGCAAATGGCCGAAGTGCGTAAAAAGGATCGAATGCGTGCCGATGAGCGCAAGGTGCAGCGAGAGCGCGAAGCAGAGGGCGATGCATTTGCCGACAAGGAGAAGTTTGTGACGGGCGCGTAAGTACATGCTGGGTTATTTTGCAGTGTGAAAGGAGCGTTTACGCCGTACGCTATGCCATTGCCAGATACAAGGCGCAGCAGGAGGAGATGCGGCGCTACGAGGAGGAGCTGAAGAAGCGAGAGCAAGGTGAGCTAATGCTGCAGCAGCGTGATAGGAATATTCGCTGACATGGACATTGTTCGCAGAGGAAGAGCAAGGTGCAAATGGCAGTGATATTACTGGATTCTATCGTGGTTTGCTCGAGACCACATCCTCGTCTCGATCGGGAGCGCTGGAGGTGAGCTTGAATGCCAGTAGTGCGCGCGACAAGCGCAGCACAGCAACAGCAGCGGCAGAATCCGGGGAGCAGCCATCTTCCACGCTAGAGGATGAGGTAGCAGCGGCAGTAGCGGCCGGTCTTCAAGTACGGTTAAATGACGACAACCGGGTAGTGGACAAGCGTGATCTGCTTGCAGCCGGTCTGAATGTCGGCCGGCGCTCTGGCTCGAACGCCGTGCGCCAGGACACCGTCAACACCCGTGCGCGCGATGATCAGCGCAAGGCAGCCGAACAGCGACGGGAACAGGACGCCGAAGCGCGCGCACGCATGCGAAAGGCAGAGGAGCGGCGTCGTAACCAGTACGAGGACATGGTGCGCCAGCGGGACGAGGCGCGCCAGCAGGAGCAAGAGCAGGAAGCTGCCAAGTTGGCGGCTAAACTTGCGCGTCGCACCACTACCGATCAGGTGTCGGACGCACGCGCCCGCTTCCTGGCTCGTCAAGCAGAGAAGCGGCGGCAAGAAGCGCAAGAGTCTGCCGAAAAGGACTAGCAACTGTGGTGGATGATATCACACTCTGGGCAAATACAAGTGCAGCTTATCGCAGCATTTTTATTGGCCATGGCTGTACAAGTGCATAAAAGTATGCGCCCGCAGCCTAGAGCAGGCAAATAATAAATGCGTGCAGCCAACAGCTTATTTGGCCTGTGCAGAGGGCGCAAGAGCAGGCGTGAGTTACGACTGCGCAGCACACAATGTCCGCGATCACCTACCTTCCGCGGCGCATCCTTGACGAACGGCAGGAACTCGCGACCGCCCATGTACGGCTGCAGCACCTTGGGCACGCGCACGCCCTCGGGCGTCTGGTAGTTCTCCAGGATGCAGCAGAGCGCACGCTCGGTGGCACAGAGTGTCGAGTTGAGGCAGTGCACGTACTTCTTCTCGCGATCGCCCATCTGTACGTGCATTGTCGTCGCGTCAGCACATCGTTCGCATCATCGCTGCCTGCTCGCCGCATGCTAACCTTCTTGCTACCGCAGCGAATCTCAAGGCGGCGGCTCTGGTAGTCGGTGCAGTTGGAGCAGCTCACCAGCTCCTTGTACGCGCCTGGTACCGCCGCACATCGTCAGAAAATGGCGCATATGCATCAACGGCTCAGCGCCAACGTACCCTGGAACGGGAACCAGGCCTCAAGATCGTACTTTTTGGCGGCTGCGTTGTTCAGCGCACCAGACACGATGGCAACAACGCGGTACGAGATGTCGAGCTGCAGACACATCGCACAGGTAGTTAGCAATCGGCAGAAGCTAGCCGCGCCAATCGCTCGAGCTACGCACCGACTTGTAAAACTCCTCGCTGGCATTGATCATGTCGTTGAACATGTCCCAGGACTTTTCCGGCTCGGTCAGGCAGAACTGCTCAATCTTCTCAAACTGATGCACACGGAAGATACCCCAGGTGTCCTTGCCGTGAGCGCCAGCCTCCTTGCGGAAGCAGGTGGAGTAGCCGGCGTATCTGGATGATCACCATGTTAATAACACCAGGGGCCGCGGACCGCTATGCTTGCACTCACTTGATCGGCAGCGTCTCCGAAACCTTCTCAAACCACTCGTTGGCATGGAACGCCGAGATTGGCTGCTCCGACGTGGCGATCAGGTACTTGTCGTCGCCATCGCCCGTGACCTTGTACAGCTCCTCGTCAAACTGCTCAAGCTGCGCCGTTTTGGCCATCATGTTCTTCTTCATCATGAACGGTGTCTGCAGCTTGCGGTAGCCACGCGCGCCCAAAAAGTTCAGACCGTACATGATGAGAGCCAGGTTGAGATCCACACCATCGTTGGTCAGGAAGAAACCACGATGACCGGCAATGTTGGCGCCTGGGCCTACATTAGCACGCGTGAAATAGGCCGCTGATAATAGCGTCTACATACCGCGCTCAGCGTCGAAACCGTCCAGACGGTGCAGCACTTCGTGGTGCGGCAGGATATCGGTGCGCTGCTTGGGCTCCTCGTCGTTGGCGTTCCAGCTGCGGATCACCTCGTTGTTGTCCTCATTCATGCTGGTCGGCACCGACTCGTGCACCAGATTGCCGATGGTGGTCAGCTTCGTCTTCCACGCCGCCTCAGAGTCTGCCACCTTTTGCGTAAGCTCATCCTGCTGCTTCTGCATATCGTTCTTTTGCGCAATCAACTCCTTTGCGTCCTCCTTGGCCTGCACAGAGAATGTATAAGCAAGGCGTGCCAACACGGTAGAGCATCATCTCAGCTGCGCCAATCACACACCTTCATCTTCATGCCAATCGACTTTTTGATCGCGTTCATGCTCTTGTTGACCTGGTCCAGGTCAAACCGTACTGTTCCATGCCGCGCAGCGGTCGACCGGTCGTCAGTGCTCGCTCTACCGTGCGCCTTTTGCCAATGTGCCGGCTCCACCCACCTCGGCGCCATTCATCATAGAGAGCAATCACTTGGTCCACAGCCTCGACAGGAGCGCCACGGCGGCGCTGCGATTCGCGCACCAGCTCCGGGTTGCCGCCCTTATCCTCAAAGAACAGGTTAATGTCCAGCATAGTGGCAGATCTGACAGGTGTAGAAGCGCGTGCAGGCGTACAAAAGACCAAGCGCGGAGAGCAGCAGTGGGGGCGGAGAGAAAAAGAGAACGCAAAAGCTGCGCTCCTCGCTGCGCCGATGCGACAATGCCGATGCACGCAACGGGACGCAGGCAATCCGCCTTGGTTGGATCTGGACTGAGGCTGGTAACCACCTCGTCTCCGAGTGGGTTGTTTGCAGGTATCCCTTTCCGTCATCTCCTGTCTGCTCCTCAACACGATCCGATCCACGCTACCATGTCAGCGCAGGACCTTCCGCGCCCGGGCGGCTACCCGTCCATCCGCTACCAGCGCAACATGCCGGCGCGCGGCCCGTCGGGCTTTGCCATCTTTGTCGGCACCGCGCTTGTGTGCGGCTTTGGCTTCTGGCGCGCGATCGAAGGCATCAAAGAGCGCCGGTAGGTGACTTGCCCCATCGGAATTACGCGTACGCGTTCCGGTGCACCGCTTCCAGCGCGTACTGACCGCAGCGCGTGTCCGACTCAGTGAACTGAGGCGCGAGAAGCTCTGGAGCCGTCTCCACCTTGTCCCGCTGCTTCAGGCGGAGACTGACCGCGATACTTACCGCCGTCACCTGGCACTGAACGCCGAGGAGGCAGAGATCATGAAGGATGTGGAGGGCTGGAAGGTCGGCGATTCGGTGTACAACACAGACCGATATGTGCCGCGTGCCGTCTTCTTCAAGAAATAGGCGCCAATGTTGCTGATGCGCAGCGTGCGCCAACGCATCGCATGCACGCGTGAAATGGATTGCTCCGTTTGCTACAAGCGCTATACTTTTATTATTACGTCTCCATGCGTGCGTGTGTGTGTGCGTGTGTGCAGGCGTGCCAGTCTGGCTGGAATGCGACCCGCATCGCTTGCGCGTTGCTGTCTACGCCTGCTGCGATTTGACCTGAAACAGCTGAATGGCTGTACCATTCCAAATGCCTAGCGGCGCCCGTCCAATAACGTAGACGTGGCCCCACAACAGCGAGCGGAACCAGACTGATACCGACGGGCTCCACTTGAATGGCCGCTGGGCCGGTGCGGACATGCTTAACCGGCGAGGGCGCACTAATGCAACCGCATCGTGGCCCTCGTTGTTTTCTGCCTCGCTATCATCCGAGCCACGAGGCGCCACCTGAGGCAACGGCAGAGCTTGAATCAGTTCGTCGGAGCGTAGTAGCGTCAGAACCTCCTGGTCGCTGGCAAGACTGGATGACGCACATAGCGCCTCCACCTGTGGCACAACAACGTCTAGCACCGCAATCAGCGTGTCAAGCTTTAGCCCTGGTTGCCACGTGGAGACCTGGCAAAGCATGACGCGTTAGCGTACATCGTTGGTGTGTAGTGGGGATGACGGCTAAGCCACAAACCTACCCAGTCCTCGGTGGGCGAGAATGTGCTGCGTGTTGGCGTTGGCGTCGCTGCCGGGCTACTAGCATTGGAGCGGGCTGCTTGGATGGAAAGCGGCGACACACCCACGGGCAGTTTGCCTATGGCTTTTGAAGAGAGAATACGCGGTATGGGTGCATCCTCCTCGACCACCACCACACGCGGCACATTGTCACTCGATGGTGTTGCCGGCTCTTCGATGACTTCGTCGTCATTTGTAGCAGCACCAGACGATGGACTGGTTGCTACTGCCGTCGTCACCGCAGCAGGAGTGTGCTGAGTGCGCACGCGACTGCTCGCACGCGCCAGCGTAAAGTCCTGCAGAAAACGGATCTTGTC
>KZ992969.1:0-10865 GCA_003614735.1 Thamnocephalis sphaerospora | reverse complement strand
GCAAACACCGCCGAAAGTCCAAGGAATGCCTGCACCACAAACGCCTGCCGGTGCATTAGCGACGGCAACAGGACGCACTGAGGCCTGTGCCCACCTTTTTCTCTGCGGCAAGTAGATCGCTGACCAGAAGCTGTGCCCACGACAGAAAAGAAAGGCGGCAGCACAGATAGCCGAGAAGGAAGCTCGCGGCTGCGATGATCAGCTGTTGGCGCATAGAGGCGAGCAAGCGAAAAGGGAGGGGGTGGCTGCTGCGTTTGCGACCAACAATGGCGTCGATGCTTATCGCCATGACCGTGGCGCCAGGCGAAGCAGCCACACCACACGCGTGCCAGCCGCGGAAACTATCGGAGCCTTCAATTGCGCGCATCTGCAGCCCCGGCATCTATTTAAGCCGATGACGCGTCCACACGCCCGCACTACGCGTCGTCCGTTCCTTATCCACCGCCTGTACCTCACTGCCACCTCTTCTGCCCACCAAGCCCCTTCTATTACCACCATGTTTACTTCTGCTCTCCGCCGTTCGGCTACCGGCCTGATTCGCCCGGCTACACGCACTCTGGGTGTGCGGTAAGTCTTCGTTGCACGCTTGCACGTGTACGCAGTCGACTAATGGCCTATCCACGTTGCCAGCGCCTTCTCGCAGTCGTCGGTCGTGCGCTCCAGCCTTCCGTCCCTGTACACGCTGACCGAGGAGGAGCAGATGCTGCGCGATACCGGTGCGTATCCGCTATCGTGCATAGACACGACGTCTACTGTCGCTCACCACACGACACGTTTGCCTGCTTGTCGGCCGATTTGTTAGTGGCGCGTTTCTCGGCTGAGCAGGTTCAGCCCAAGGTGTCAGAGATGGACGAGAAGGAGAAACTGGATCCGGCCGTTCTCAAGGGTCTGTTTGACCACGGCGTACGTGCAATGCTGTACTATGGGGATTTGTTTGTAGGACGCTGCTCAAACCGTCGCCATTCCCACGTCTACTAGTTTATGGGCATCGAGACTCCGGGCGAGCTTGGTGGCTCCGAGTGCTCCTTCATGTCGGCCATCCTCACCATCGAGGGTATGTATCTGCGGCGCCATTGCTGCGTAGACATCAACGCTAATGATGTCGACGCATGCTTCAGAGCTTGCCAAGGTTGATCCGTCCGTGAGCGTGATTTGTGATGTGCAAAACACGCTGGTCAACACGGTGTTCCGCAAGTACGCCAGCAAGGAGCTGCAGGAGAAGTACCTGCCGCGTCTGGCCGCTGATACGGTATGCTACTGGCGAGGCAACTCGCGACAGTGGCGCTTTGGCTGATCGCTGCTCTACGGCACACTCAGGTGGGCTGCTTCTGCCTGTCCGAGGCCGGCTCTGGTAGCGATGCCTTTGCGCTGCAGACCCGCGCCGAGAAGAAGGGCGACCACTACGTGCTCAACGGCAGCAAGATGTGGATCACCAACTCGGGCGAGGCCGATGTCTTCCTCGTGTTTGCAAACCTGGATCCAAGCAAGGGCTACAAGGGCATTACCTGCTTTGTGGTTGAGAAGGAATGGGGTGTGCAGATCGCCAAGAAGGAGAGCAAGGTGGGCAGCCTACGATGGCGCGCGCCATATACATCTGTGTCGGCATGCTAACGTTCCGGGGGGGCTACATTAGCTTGGTATTCGTGCGTCGTCGACCTGTGTGCTCAACTTTGACGATGTCAAGGTATGTTTGTGCAAAGATACGCGCTGCATCCGGCAACCAATTCTTACGCGCGCGTGTGTGTTTTGCTAGGTTCCGGCTGAGAACGTGCTCGGCGAGATCGGCAAGGGCTACAAGTATGCCATCGAGATTCTGAACGAGGGTCGCATCGGTATTGCCGCCCAGATGCTGGGTCTGGCCGAGGGCGCGTTCGACCAGACGATGCCCTACCTCAACCAGCGCAAGCAGTTTGGCAAGCCAATCGCCGAATTCCAGGTGGGTGGTCATGGCGCCAATGTCCTTTGTCCTTTGTCGATGCTAATTGCGTATTTCTGCTTCACCACACCAGGGCCTGCAATTCCAGTACGCCCAGGTGGCCATGGAGATCGAGGCTGCACGCCTTCTCACCTACAACGCCGCCCGCCTCAAGGAGCAGGGCAAGGTCTTTGTCAAGGAGGCGGCCATGGCCAAGCTCTACGCTTCCCAGGTTGCCGAGAAGACCGCCTCGCGCTGCGTTGAATGGCTGGGCGGTGTTGGCTTCACCCGGGAGTTCCCGGTGGAGAAGTTCTACCGCGACTGCAAGATTGGCGCCATCTACGAGGGTACCAGCAACATCCAGCTGCAGACCATTGCCAAGATGGTTTCGGCGCAGTACCGCTAAGCGTGTCCCGACACATCCAGCTATGTTTGGTAATAAAAGTGCCGCGACTCCATTGCAGCCGGCAGTCCTATGCAATCAAACGCTAGACACGCTTCATTGTTGATGCAAAAACGACAAGGCGAGCAGCGCCAATTTAGAAAAATCGCGAGACTGTTTCGGTATACATCACCACCGAGCCGTCTGAAAGGGACGGTCAGCACGCCATTTGCCAATTTGGCGCGTGGCTCTACCGCCTACCCGAGCTGCTGCCGTCGGAGCTGCCACTAGTGTGTGGGGTGCGCTTTCGCTTCCCATGGGCCGGCTGTCTTCCAGCTGACCATGCGGGATTCGCCGGGAAAACAACGGCAGGTGGCGATACCATGAGGCTAGCGCCGCTGGTGCCATTTACGGCTAAATTCACCGTCAGCGCTCCATCGCAAACGGAGCTTTTTGCCATGATACAATCTAAAGGATAATCTGCCAACGCCGCAGCCAGCGCCGAATCATCGCTCCCCTGGCTACTTTCCAAAATTTTGTCGCCGCCCGGTGTGTTTGTGCCGGCAAAAATGCATATGTCTTGGGCATCAAGCGCATGCCCTACATTCCGTTGTGATGGCCTGGATATGCTGCAAGTATTCGCTAGCTTGGCAGTGCCCTTTTTCACCAACGCGCTGCGCTGGAGTTGCTTCCATTCCAGGACAGGAACAAGCGTAGCTTCAACGCTCACTCCCACTGCTTGTTGTCAGTACATGAGCAGGGAGATGGCCGCGACGCACTTGCCAAAATGCTCCGATTGCAGACTGAATTTTAACAGCTGCCCCGCATTGTCCAATTGCACACGATGCTGTAACTGTTTTCCCTTGGCCAGTGCGGAAAGTCTAGCAAGTACAAGTGCACAATAAGCAGATGGGGCACTGTGCACTAGACTGTGGCTTACGATATTTCCACCGTATCAACAAGCTGGCCATCGTCGAGCGCCGCAATATAGCATGCCATGTTGGCGCGATATGGCTCCCGCTGCTTGCTGGCAATAACTCCCTTCAACCCCAGCTCCGCAACTACAGCTATTTCGCCGTTTGCACTGTCTGCACGCGTCTAATTGCCGTGACATATCAAAAGTCAACTAGCCTACTGGACTTGCGCCAAGTTTATCAGAAGCATACCTGGCGCACCGATAGGATAAACTGAGGAATGGTTGCTGCTGCTTCGTGTATTTGAAGGCCAAATGGCGGTTGCCGATGTAGTAGCTGTACCACACATCAGCATGGTCGTCTGCTACAACGGTTACCAAAAACTTACCATTTCTATTCTGTGCGGTTCCATCGCCAGTAACGAAGCTACGTCATTGATGCCAGCACCGCCAAGAGTCCGCGCATACTGCACGCCTATTGACCATAAAGCAGGCTTAGCGCCGGCAGGGTAGGTCAGCGCAATTAACTGTACATACCAATCTTTTCAACCTGTCTAAGCAGCAGCGGTGAGGTTTCCCATAGCTTGGCAGAAAGGCACGCCAGTCTAATCAAAGCATCAACGATCTGTACGTCTAGCTCCATCTACAGCCACCACTCACAGCGTCGTAGCATGCCGAAGGGTTGTGCCGTCCTTTTGCTCGGCTGCCCACTGTCGCACACCTGTCTGAAGCAATTACGCATGTATCTGACACTGGAGCATTACGCTTAGAAGGCCTACACTGCAAAATTCGCGGCGCCATCCTAAATACGCCATGAGTTTCATGGCTCATGGTCACCGCCGTCTTTGGATCAGTGTTGACAATGTCGGCGCAGCCACACTTGGTGCGGTAGCGTTTGCATCAGTTATAACGATAGTCTGCACTAGCATAGCATACACAGCTGCACCTGAATCAGCAAGAGTACTTTCTGGTCTAGCGTCTTAACATTTTCCCTTGACGGGAAAGCGAATAGACGAGTTTCTTCGGAGCGAGTTGAAAAACTTCTTCTCTCCCGGATGAAACGAAAACTCCTCAAACTCTTTAGCGCGAGTCACGATGCCAAGCTGTGCAGAGAGCGCCGTTAGCAAGGTATGTAGATACAAGGCGAGCACATTAGAAAGGCACTTACAATCTGTTCCAAATCAAGGGCCCGCCCCATATTTTTGATGGCTAGCATAGTCTCCAGCTGTAGGCAGTGCTTGGTCATTAGTTGGCCTAGCACTGCGTGTACATTGGTTGTATGTAAGCATGAATAGAAGACGCGACACACAGCATACCTGTGGGCTTGATGCAGTCCATCGTGGCATCTAGTGTAAGCATCCCGTGCACCTCCAGCTGCTGCATATGCTCCAGACACATCCCTGTTTGCCAGTCCGTTTAGTCGGTGATGGTGGCATAAAACGCATCGATGAGTATTACCCTTTAGCATTCTGCAAACCTGCGCCACGTCCAGATAGCCATCTCTGCTATCGCCGAGAGCAGCCAGATAATAGCGAGGATTTGTCTTGATTCTCGTGTAAAGGAAGGTTGACTGAAGCCTAAACCGTGTTGCAAGCAGCGTCAGCGCACAGGCTACCGGTACTCGCTGCCTACTCACCATTTCAATGCATCTGCAATGCTTTTGATGGTGCCTAGGCTGGTCTCGGCGTTGAGGTGTTCACACAGCTGCTTGTGTAGACTGTATGCAAAGTCAATGCGTAGTTGTGCTGTCACAAAATAGCAGCGTCATACGCGCCTACTCTCAATTGCCTCTTTTCCTGTCACCATTCGCTCGTAGTGATCGCACATGTCGTTGGTGGTCAGGATCACCGCGGTCCCCGAGCAGTCGTACTGTGGACGCCCGGCACGTCCAATCATCTGCAGCACGTCCAGGCTCGTGTATTCTGTGTAGGACGCGTTTGCGTAGCCTGATAGCCCTCGGCGTAGTTAGTATCCTCGGGTCAACTGCTGGTGCAACGCTCACCTTTTGTAGACTTGATGATAACCAGATGTGCGGGTAAATTCACCTGTATGGGACATGCATAAGGCATTGCTGAACTATCCGACAGGCTGTTCACTGCTTACCCCGACAGCAAGCGTAGACGTGGTGCCTGCGTAGTCAGACAACCGATGTAGTGAGCATCGGACGGACGACATGCCACTAGCCGCGCTGCACACTTGCATACTACCGCCACACTGCCCTGTGAAAAAAGACGCTCTACAGCTTGGCGATCACTGAGAGAAAGTCCGGCATGATGAAACGCCATGCCAGACAGCACCAGCGCCGAGAGCTTGCGATTCTGCACATAAGTGCTGCCGGAAGATGCATCAGCACCGACGGGGCACTCTCTTTAGCGGTCTTCCCACCTGCTGGGCGCGTGCGTGCCAAATCTAATGTGTTGCCGAAGGCCATTTTCGACTAGTGTCTCGGCTGCTTGCTGTGCCGCCTTGCGCGTGCTGCAAAACTGATGGTCATTGTGTTATGGAGCAGAATGAAATGCGCACGCACGATCATTGCCTACTATCAGCGTTGGTCCTCCCTCGGCATATCGCAGTATAACGTCCAATAGCCTAACGTAGACAGTGCGCATCAGCGTGTCGGAATGCGCGTGCATGTGCAAACATAGGCGGCTACTTTTGGTCCAGACTGCGGTCAAACAGAAATGACGACATGTTACCCGGCGCATATCCAAGTACCACTTTCTCTAGAGGTACTGGTCGATAAGAGTTGTCAAACTCTAAAAGAAGTGCTGGCCGAGATGTAGCGCGCTCGGACGACGACTCGTAAAGCCACTCTGAAATGTCACAAGCATTTGGTATGGTGGCGGACACGGCAAGACAACGAATCATGTCATGTGTCGCTCTCATGCGGCTGACCTGCAGAAACGTCAGCATCGGCGACCTGCAAGCCAACCCATTGCTGCTACGTACGACCACCTCTAGCGTAGCCCCACGCTGTCCATTCAGCACGTGTACTTCGTCTATCTGCTGCAGGCAGTCAGACTCGTCTGACATGGTGGCGTATCGTGTGCTTTACAAGGGCGCCCACCATAAGCAAGCCAAGTGTCTGAAAAAATACATAGCAATCATGCCTGTCGGGTACCCGTCAACCGACCACGGATTGCATTGCATAAGCAGTGCACTTGCCATCGGCGCGTAATCGCGTCCCATTTCTCGGGCGTTGTGACTCTGCAAAAAGGTCAGCCTGGTCTGCTTTCATCGGCTGCACCACAGCAGTATACGCACATGATATGGCTGTGGCGTAGCACCTGCAAGCCCAACGTATCTGTATCGCCGGTAACCTGCTCGCCTGTGTTCCGCACACATTATTTTGTTATCACTCGTTCGTGCAGCGCCGTATGCATTGCTGCCAAGTACATTTCAAACCAAATGCTGCAAACTTGCTTGACCAGTCCGCCGCCCTTTCTGCACACAACGCCTGATCGTGCGCTCAGATTAACGCAGCCAGTAGATGCAGCCAGGCGACCGGTGCTTGCCTTTGTTGGTGCAATATAGATGGCACGGCACGCCTGGTTGCCATGCTGCTGAATAAGTCGCAGCAGCGCCAACTCCAGGATCACCGTTTTTCCGGAGCCAGTTGGGGCTGCGGCAGCATTTACTCAGTGTACCGCCTTGCTGACCGCCATGACCCGACGCATCTCACCGCTGATGACCATATTATGCGATGTATGCAGCACCTGTTGGGCCTAGGGTAGTAGACTGCAGTGTGTAAATTGGCCGGGTTTGCTCACCTTTTCAATGCATGCAGACTGCATGCGGTTAAAATGCGCAAAAGGAAAAAGCCGCTGAAAAGACGTTGCTGGCATGGGATTCAGCGCTCGGTGGTTTGGTATCACTGCAGAAAGATACGCACGCAAATCTGCAACAGCATACTGCAAACACCGGGCTGACGATGCAATGCTTTGTACGTCTGGGACGACATAGGGTGCGTTTTGGCAGTAAGGACTTGGTGAACGATTTTGCTATACAGGTAGCCTTAGCGGACAAAAGGGCAGTTGCGATGCGCATACATCGATGTCGCGCACCAACTGCAACACTGGCTCTGGAGCATGCTGCTCATTAGTACTCCACCAGCCGCTTTCAACGTAATCCGCAAATCGATCGTCGGTGTATGCGCCTTGCTCATTCACGGGAGGGCCGTCGATGACTGGTAAAGGGAAATCCGCCAACGCCCGTGAATAAGGCTCGGTCTCCGTCTGATGCACTATCGAGCCGTGGTACTTGTCCATTGCTAGCTTGCAGTGTCGACAACTGGGTGAAGATGCGTGTTGACCTGCCATCAGTTCGACAGCAACTGTGCACCAGGTCTATGCACAACGTGCCTGACAAGTCTGCTATCACAAGTACGCTATTGTGTCATCAGGTGCCTGCTTCCTAAGGACAGCATTGCGCTCGCGAACAGCACCACAGACGAAGCATGTATATTGGAGTTGAAATGGCAGTGCAGTTTACTCGAGATTACAGCGATCTTCACGGCGCGCTTGATTTCTCCTTTGCGTTTCAAGCTCAAAGCCACGGTGGTTTATCCTCTAGTCTCAACAGCTATTCTTACTTGCCACCTCCTGCGTCCGCCGCCGTGTTTGTGAACGCGTGGTCATTCCGCGCTGTTCATCCGCTAGATTCACCCGAGCTTTCTTCTTGGCCGGCGTATTCTGTTGATCTATTTGTGCAGCAGAAACCACCCCAAAAGCATTCCGAGCATCGTGTTCCTGCTGCTCGGCGTGCGAGCTTGTGATCGCAGGCTGCTTTCCTTTCCAGCACTTTCTGCCTTCTGCTTGCGTCTGGCCCAGTTGTGCGGCAGCTGGTGACGCTTCACCGTCTGCAATCACATTGCTGGCGCTTGACTGCCCCACCTCAACATCGTCGAGTGTCTTCAAATATTCTGTAGCCCTTTCTCGAACGGTAGACAGTGTAGGTCTGTCTTTCGGGTCCGCCTGCATCATCTCTTTTGCAAGGCTGCGTATAGTGTCGCATGCTACCGCCATTTTCTGCAGAGTAGATGCATGTTATTTCAATCTTTTGCCGTATATCACGCTGTCTACTTACATCCATAATGGCAATTATTGTTGCGCCAAAGGAGTATATATCTGAGGCAAATATTGGCGATCCACTGTCGTACTCTGGTGCTATATATCCTTTGGTTCCGCCTGTTGGCGACCCCGAATTGGACGGAGCTTTTGAGCCGACTGTGAGCCTTGTTGAGCCGAAATCGCAAAGAATTGCCCGCAAGGGCTCGCGGACATTTCTGCCTTCCGCCACAAGCACATTCCCCGGCTTTATATCGCCGTGGATTGCGCCGATACTGTGCATGATTTCTAGCGTCTGAAAACGGAGCGCATGAGATCAGTCATGACAAGTACATTTCGTGATATCATTACCTGTGCCAACTGCTGAATGTATACCACTAGCCTCGCGGGTGTCCATGTTACCGACACCACCTTTACCTCTTTCGTAACAAGCCCAATGTTTCCGAGGCACTCTCCGCACCAGACGAGTCGCGAAATGCGTCCTTCCAGCTGCCCGACCCTTTGTAGCCAGCAGTGGATCATCATCTCATGCAGGCCATGGTCGATGTCAAGAAAGATTTTCACGTAAAGCCGCATTCCATCACGTTTTTTCGCTTTTGCAAAGCAGGTCCGCACACTTTGCTAAACGCCAACATTCAGTCATCTGCATCTAGTACGGGTGCTTGCCGACTACGCACTCACCGGCGCTACTCCTGTGGGTATTTTAGTGGGTATCATCGTAAAGGTGCTACTGGCTATCACTTTTGCGTTTGATAGCCGCACGCATATCGCAGCCGCACTAGTAGAAACTCTTGCATGATAGGCGTACAAAGTCTCCTGCAGCACCTTGCTAGCATGTTCGCCGACGATCTTATCGAACACCCCAAACTGCAGCCTATCCGTCGAAATGTTGCGCAGACGATCTCGCACAAAGTCAAGCTGGTTGAGCATTAGAGCAACGGCATCGATGACAGCAGTCTCAGTGACTGAAGTCACATCGCTGAAGCGCCCCCGACGTGCCAGCTTGACGTTCTTGTACGAGCAGACACGGACTGTGCGAGCATTTCGCTCTACGTACGCAGGCATCAGCCCGTAGTATACCACCGTGGATACGGCTCTCCTGTGCGTCTTTACCGTAGATACTGCACGCAAAGTAAAAGTTGATCTCGGCCCCATGCATAATCAGGCCGACACTTGCCGGTACGTGGTGGGTATCGCTACCGGCGCTGCTGCCGTAGATTGCCTCTTGTTTGCGGACGGCATCCACCATGCGGCACAGAAACCTATTTCTATGTGCAAAATGGCGACAAGCATGTCGCTAAACAGGTACTTTGGCAAGCTATCATGGCGCGTATACCTACCGTTCTTTGGTGCCAAATTTGTCGGCCATATTCCAACTTTCGCCTAGCATAAAGCAAATAGCGCTTGCGCTGACATTCTCATACGCAGCACCTGGTTTGTACAAAATGCGACTTTCCTTCTTGGCCAGCTCCAGTGCATTTTTCACGATAGAGACGTGAAATTTGGTTCCGCTTCCTAGGCCAGTCTCTTTTTCTGAATACTGCATCCTACGACATCGCGTCAGATGTGGTTGACGGCACTCCAATAGTAATATTGCGCCAAATGCTATGTCTGTTGCAGCCATCAGCGCTGTCTTTTACTTACAATTCTGCAAAAAGTGGACCTCGTGCTTCGCGGTGTCGCATGATCATGCTTAAAAGATGCGCGTGAGTGCTCATTTTATGGTCATGCCAGATGGAACCTTGGTACGTTGAGGGCCAGCTGCTCACCAGCACGCGTATAGCATGGGTCAGCCGTGCCAATTCATGATCGTTGGCATGGAATGGAGCTGGGACTTTGTCTGCGCTAGCACTTCCTTCCCCGCTACTGTGCCGACCGTCAAAACTGTATCGGTTTCCAGGAAAATGATCGCTGTAATGCTGTGGCTACAAGGCTGGAGCGTAAACGGCCTATACGCACCGTGCAAGCGTATATGCGGTTACTTGCATATCTTTGGCCAATATACTCTCGTTTCCTCAATAGCTGCATTGCTAGCTCCTTTAAGCTATCCTCGGAAGAACCCAATACTTCATCCAGCTCGATGGGCTCTGGAGAAAACTCGCCAAGTGCCGATACGTCGCATATTCTAGCAACGCATGGCACACCGTCAGGTACAATAAACAGTACGCAAGGCTATATGCATCAAAACTTGCTCGACAATGCGTTGCGCTCCGTTACTCGCTATGCATCCGTGTATGCGCAAATGTTCATCACAGTTGGTATATATGCGTATATGCAGACACAGCAAACGGGCTCACCAGTGCCAGCCTCGTAAAGCCGTTTGGTAGGCGCACTATTGGACGATCCTAGGCTTGTAGCAGTAGCCTGAGACTCTTGCATAGTGCCAACCGCCTCCATAGTGAATAGCGTGTTATGTTATGTTATGTTATGTTTATAGATGATGGGTCCCGCATTCAGAAATAGTGTGAGCGCTAGCCTCCTGCAGGCGACATGAAGCAGTGCCTGCAGTCTGCCGGTGGACCTCCATCATCCCGCGGTTTTCCTTGTTCAGGTCCACCGGGGATCGTGCGCACGGTGTCGGTTCGTTTG
>KZ992968.1:0-10883 GCA_003614735.1 Thamnocephalis sphaerospora | reverse complement strand
CCTTTGGAGATCATCGGCTGCTGCGGCATTTCTACGTACGGGACCGGCCTGTTCTCGAGATGAACTTTGCTGTGGCGCGCGAGACCCTCGGCATGACACGCGCGCAATTCGTTGATATGTGTATCTTATGCGGCACCGATTTTTCTTCAACATTGGAAAAAGTAGGGCCGATCCGCGCTGTAGAGCTGATCCAAAAGCACGGCAGCATTGAGAAGATTTTGGAGGCAGTAGGCGAAAAGCACCCGCCGCGCGAAGGCTTTGATTTTGCACAGGCACGGCGGGTCTTTGCTTCGCTGCCGCCGCCGCCCGCCTATCTGGTGGCCGACAAGGCCATCCCGGTGGAGCCAGAAGCTCCCGAGTTGGCCGAGTTTCTCGAGTCATTCGAGGTGGAGTTTGAAGAAGAACCGCCCAGTGAAGCCTACTATGGCGCCGAACAAGGGTCATTCGAAGGACTGGGGCCAAACCCGTTTGCTGACCAAGTGAAGCTAGTCTGACTTGTGCCAATTTACTATAAACGCTCCTTCTCTTTGTGTCACCACAGCGTCAATTCTTGCTGCCATTCCTCATGCCGTCCTTACGATCGCTGGCTCGTTGGCGGCCGGCTAATTCTACGACTGGCACTGTACTGGGGCGGCGTCGGGCTGGGAGGGCGTTGGCGGTACAGCGCCAGGTGCGACCGCTGAGTATGCTCGCCAAGATAGCGGCAGTGGTAGTGGGCGTGCCCGTGGCCGTCTACGCGTACAAGTGTCTCGTCATGACGCTCTTTCAAAGACGCATTATATACGTGTCCTACTTGCCGCTGGGTGCGCGGCAGCCGCCTCCGCTGGCTGAACTGCGTGCTTCGGGCGAACTGGGCAGCCTGGAGGCGCATGATGTCGTGCTGCGCAGCGAGGACAACACCTATTTACAAGGATATGTGTTTGGCCGCCGCAGTGCCGAGGCCGCCGCCACTCGCGGCCGTTCGGCCTCCGTGCTAGAATTTCCGTCGCCCGTGCTGATCTATTTTCAAGGGTGGGTGTTTGGCGGATGCAGCATGAATCCTAGCATGGCCTGACGCGCGCCTAGTAACGCTGGCAATATGCTGCATCGTTTGCCTGTGTTTGAACGCATGCTGGCTCATGCGCCTGCCGGCACGCGAGTTGTAGCGGTGCACACACGCGGCTACGGCGGATCTGGCGGCCGACCTACCGAAAAGGGCCTGCGTAGAGATGCACGCGCTATTCTTGCTTATGTGGGCCAGGCATTCCCGGATCAACCTGTTGTACTCTACGGCCACAGTCTTGGCGGGGCCGTGGCCGTTCAACTGGCGGCCGATACGGCTGCAGCTGGTGTAGCCGAGCGGCGTATTAATGGTTTAATGCTTGAAAACACCTTCACCAGCATGCAGGATCTGGTAACGGCGATCTTTCCCCGCTGGCTGCCATATGCTTGGCTGGCACGCTTTGTGCTTCTAGACCGCTGGGAAACAGAACACACGCTGCAGCGCATGGCCGGTGCGCTGCCCGCAACGCTGCTGCTGGTCGGCGAGCGTGATGAGCTAATACCAGCATGCATGTCCGCGCGGCTAGCGGCGGCTCTAGGCAATGCATCCGCCACATCGGCTACACCAGCCGCATCGGCATCGCCTGCGGCCAACGACGTCACCATGCCGACAGGTCTTTATCGTTTTCCGCATGGCTTGCACGAAAACACGTACTTGCAGCCTAGGTACAGCGTGGTGGTCGGTCAGTTCTTGCGCGACTGTGCCATGGCTGCTGGACGTGGCGTGCAGGCGGTCTAGACGTCATTGCTGCTGCACGAATGACCACTGGCACCGCTGGCACCGCGCGTCCTGCATCCAATGCGTGGTACATGTACCACACGCAGCTCGTCCGCTGAGATGCTTGTACATGACCAGACACGCTGCCATGCACTCGGCAGCTCAAATTAGACCTGGTATCGTTACCAGTAAATGCATGCTCTCATGGCGGTCAACACCCAGCGGACTGCTACCGGTACTGCTCTTACTTGGGTGCACACTTTTTTTCTTCACCACATTGGGCGCTTCTCCCCACTTGTCCACACTCTGCTCCACGCCCAACCACACACACACACACACACACACATACACACACGCGCGCGCGTAAACATACTGTCTGGTTACCATGATCACGCCGGCATTCCGTCTGGAGCAAGACGACGAGTTTGTCACGGTGCTTATTCGTGCACCGCATGTGCGGGTAGGTGTGATCTCGGTGCTGGACGCCCTGGCACGCGCGACATTAGGGTACGCGTCTGTTGTTGTCATGCTCATGCAACGCGGCGCAACAGGCACAAGAAGTTGACATGTACGTGAGCGGCAACGAATTCAAGCTCTATGTGAAGCCATATTTTCTTCGGTAAGCAGTCGCGACCAAGGATGCAGCAGGCGCGCAGCATCGGTCCATGGTTGCTGTCTGCTCACTCACTTTGACCTGCTTGCTATCTGCGCCTGCACGTGGGGCCGCATTCTTCAGGCTACACCTGCCCGGCCATGTGGTAGAGGACGAGCGCGCGACTGCATCCTACGACGTGGCTGCGGGTGAAATCACCGCAAAGCTGCCCAAAGAAACCCCGGGCGAACATTTTGCAGATCTAGATCTACTCACCAAATTGCTGGCACGCAAAGGAGAGCATGCCAACGGCAACGGCAGCAGTGCTACACTGTCGCCTATCGCACCAACGGCAGACATCGTGGCCGATAATCTACTGACGGGCGAGCCGGACGTATCGGCTAGCTCGCTGACTGCACCGTCGACTGGTACATCGGCCCGCCCTGGTCGACCGCTGATTGAAGTCATGCCGGATGAGGAAGGTGACGATGCGTCAAGTCAGGCCAACATTGAGGCCGAAGAACAGGCTGAAGGAGAGGCCGAGAACAGCACAGATGCAGCTGCAGACGATGGGCAAGCCACTTTGCGGGCTCTAAGTGGTTCCGATACGGCTGCACACGCGTTGCTGAAGACATTCGAAGACGGTAGGTGCTCGTTACAGGCGTACCAGTGCACATCCCATTCGCTAACCGCTTGGCTTGGTGCAATAGCCAACGAGTTTGATTGGCAGCTGCCGCAAGAACTGCCAGCTTGGGTGCGTAAGCAGTCCAGGGATTTGCGCACGTGCTCGTACCGACTAACACCGACGGTGGCGCTACACAGCAGGACCCTGTCCTTGGAGCGCACTATGGATTCAACGATCAGTACCAGGGATTCTTTACGCACTATATCGAAACGGAGAACGAGGTGAACGATATCAATGACCCGGAACACAGCACGCCTGCAACACGGCGCGCGGATCGGATACGGAACGAAGATGTTAAATTCGACGAAGACTACTACATGTAAGCCACGTATGGCTGGCGAGGCCTCCCGCTTGTCCTGCTTCCGAGTGCTCACTGGACGCGCCCTGGGAATGAGACAGTGCAGACTTCATGCAAGAGGAGGACGTGCAGCACCTCATGCGCTATCGCACTGTGTGGTGGGACGAGTTGCGTCGCCAGCAAAAGGAGGCGCGGTCGTCCGACAAGCGGCTGAACTCACCCGGTATGACGGTGCATCATCGGTGATGGCGGCATTGGCCGCACGTACTCACACACGCGCCCGCCCGCTGATAGGCTCAACCAAGGGTGCGGCCGAGAGCAGCATGCCGCTCATAGAAGCCATGCGCGACCTACGTCTTAATTCGCCCAGCGCGATTGCCAGCTTTGCCGTTCAGCCGTCGCCCTCGCTTACCAGCGTGTCACCGATGACGTTTACCGAAGAGGACCAGCGACTGATGCGGGAGCTACCGAACAAAGAATGTAGGTACCAGCAGGCGTTGCAGAGTCGGTGAATAGCGGGACACGCAGGTACCTAACGAGCCACGGGGTCTGGCGTCTAGACCTTCTTTCTAGCGAGAAAACCATTTTCCTAGGATTAGTTGACCTCATGTTTGCATTCTGCTACGACCACCGAGTGACAGAGGGTGAGAGCACTGTCGAATCGCCGTGGACCATCTGCAAGCTGAGCTCAACGCTGTCTTCGCTCGAGGTGTGTGTCTGCGTGTGTGTGTGTGTGTGTGTGCAACAAAGGTCGGAAGGTGGCGCGTGACCGCGGGTGCGTAACGCTAACTGCTTGCCATGGTGTTCAGTAATTCACCTCGTTGAACGAGGTGCTCGTCGCGTGCATCCGGCGTTCGCTCGCCTACCCTCTCTATCGTCACTGGGGTTTGGCACAAAAGATTATGCTAGATGTATATGTACTGTTCCGGCTGGGAAAGCGTGCGCTACTGCGTGCGCTCCTGGCGATGAAGCAGATGCTTGACCATCACGACGTGTACTACATTTACAGCAAGCTATATATCAACGACTACTGTGTATGGATTCAGCAGGCTAGGTAGGTCGACGTCATGCAAGAGGGGCACTATCCGGCTACATTCGCTGACATTTGTCGCTTTTGCAGCGACAAAGTCATTCGCTCGCTCGCGCACGAGCTACACCACATAGAAATTATAAAGAAGGACATCGAGTGGCGCCTGGAAGAACTGGAGTGCCTAGCACTCGAGTGCAAGCGCGACGATTCGGATCACTAATGCCCCGCAAACGTTGATGTGTATACAAGAAATGCAATAGACTATGCGCACTTGTGATCCTGTCTGGCCGTATGCGTCACTTGCTTGCGAACGGTGGCGGCGGCCTACTCTTCAAAGCGCAGCGGCATGCTTGGGTCCCACTTGGCCGTAGAGCGGTCACGCTGTGGCAGGTGTGCGGCGGGCTGTGACGCATCGGTGGTGGCAGCAGTTGCGGCATCGCGGGTCTCTTGCACTGTGATATCCTGCATCTTTTGTGCAAGTTGATCTCTGCACACTAATTAGGCACGTCGAAAAAAGTGCTGGCGGGTTGCTACTTACGCAGCATCTGGGCGGCCACATGCATTGCCGCACTCACGGAGCAGCTGTTGCGTGAGCTGACTCAAGCCTTTGTAAAACTAGCACGTTGATGATACGTTAGCGCGCAGCGTACCTTGTTATGGTAGCCACGTACCTCGATACCCTCGGCAAGGTTGCCCCTAATTTCCAAAAAGCTGCGGTATGCTGCATCCAGGTCGCGAATTGCCGTCTCGCGCTGGCGGACGCCAGTGCTTGTGTGGCGCGCGCTGTGGAATGCTTTGCTGCTCTCCTGCAATACGCGCCATCATCCGACAGTCGATCACGTCAGCAAATGATTGTCAGCAAAAGTCGACAATGTGCTCAACCAACCACAATCTCATCAAGAAGTATACGTTGTTCGTCTTCCAATTTCACAGCCACCGATGTGTAAATGTCGTAGCAGCCCAGATGCTTTACGATGCAAGCTTCAAAATCGGCAAGGGATAACATACTGTTTGGCGATGCCATCGCATGTCGAACAGCAACACTCAGCAGTGCTGGGCCTGATTTAACCTCAAACTGTTAACAGACGCAACATGCGCTGTGCACCTCAGCGCTCTACTTGCCAATATTATCCTCCTTGATAGCATGGCGAATGCTAGCTTCCTCCTCTTCGGTGCGCTTCTCAAGCTTATCCGCGCGTGCTATAAGGTGGCGCAGCACGGCAGCACACGAGTTTTCTTCACGGCTTAGTGTCTCCTGGTAGCTTGGGATCAGCTTCTCCAAATGCTCCTGCAACGCGTACACATAGTCAGCAGTGTGCGCTACATTGTGCCAAGCGCGGTAGTGCAGACTAGCCATGGCTAGAAACATACTTGGCCAGATGTCATCAATTCTACTCGCTCGCGCCATATGGACGCTCTTTCTTTGACCAGCGAGTCGCTCTTTGCGGCTGCCTCCAGCTTTGAGGAAAGTGTGCGCGCACGGCTTTTTAGCGCTGCCAAAATATCCGTACTGGCATTTTGAGTATCAAGCATGTCGATAATCTGCAGTTCATAATCGTTTAAAGGCGTTCAAGCTCCAAATTTCGAGCAGACAGCAAGTTACCTTGCTCAAAGCGGCCCGACTAGTTGCTGCTAGTGTGTCCGCATGCTCCATCAGTGCGTCCAGTTCCTGCATGCCTCCCTTGGCACGAATGTCCTGCGCACTGGCGATAAGAGATGGAGGCAGACCGATAGGCTGCTCAAGCGTCTGGAGCAGAGCTCTTGTTTGCGTCTCACGTATGGTTCTGCATCACAACAACGGCCAGCGTCAGTAGGCACAGATGGCAGCATGTAAAGAAGGTCGACAGTCGCAGCCGAGCGGATCTAGCGTCACCTACGTTTCCCGCTCCTCAGTCAAGCGGCGGTAAACACGCGTGACTTTGTCGTCAATCAAGTCCTCGCGCCGCTGCTGGTAGAGCTTAAGCGCCTCGTGTACCACTGCTGGCGCCAGCTCCAGGAACAGTTGCCGGCCAACCTTTCCAAGACAATCACCAGGCGCAGACACCTCTGGTGGCAGTTGATTGGCCGCCATCATGGCCGGCGCAGGCAGCAGCAGCTCCTGTTCGTCTGGCACTGGCATCAAATAAATCAAATCATTGTCCTTTTCTGCAGCCTGAAGCTCAGCAGACATTGTGTTGCTGTATTCCTGTAGCGTACACTGTTAGCTATTTGCCATCACACATGCTCCGCACCGCACAATATTGCTTTAATGTGATGGTCAAGCGGAATATTGTGTAGTATGTAAACTGATGGTGCTTTATGTACGCGCATCAAAGTAATGTAGCCATCATCTAGCCTAGGGTGCTATAGACAAAAGTAGCATGCAGAGCACAGCAATGTACAAAGCGGCTCTTCCGAGTTGGAACAGGTGTCTGGCGCGTTTTGTGTTTTACGAATTATGTGTCGGCGTACCGTTTGTAGAATTGCGAGGCAGCGGGTTATTGTTTGCGTCGCTTGCACGTCGGCCCCACCACCAGTTGGCTGGCGGGCCATCACCCTGAGGTGAGCTTGCATGAATCTCGACGCTATCATTCTCCATGAGTTTCTGCTTCTGGTGCTGCTCCTCACCAATGCGGCTGTCCGTGCCCGCTCCAATTGAAATGACAGTATTCAAAGTGGACAGTCCGTTCGAGTTGTAATAGCCGTCATTGGCACTGGCCAGCGTCACGGAGCCTTGTGGCATACGGTTGTCGGTTATGCCCAGGTCGCCCATTCTGATAGGTTCTGTGCGGGTCTTGCGAGCCTGCCGCTTCTTTGCTTGCCACATTTGCCAGCAAATTAGGGTGGATACGATGCAATCTGCAGAAAGTGTGAGCAGCAAAGTCTACAAAGGCGCAGCAGCGACGCACAGGCAAGCAGCGCATGACTTACAGTCAAAGGCATAGATGTGAGAGTGCCAAAAGGTGAGCGAGTGCATGGTCAGGACCATGGTGGTGGCAATAACGTTGGACACGATGGTGCCAAAGAAATAGATCAGACCGTCCTGGAACAGCATCCAAAAGATGTGGCGCTTCAGTTTTTGACTCTGCATCCACATGACATACAAGAAGCAGCCGCTCAAACTGATGTTGCTGAGAATGTCCACGGCAAACTTGGCTATGATCCAGCGATAGTCCAGGGCCATGGCGCATCGTCCGCTGCCGTACTCGAACGTCACCATTGCCCAAACGGATGCCAGACCCACCGCAAAGGTCAGCGTTACTGCCAGAGCGCCGATGCAGAACACGATACGCGACCGATTGGTGCTGTAGTACGCTTTGGCAAACAGAATGCCAACAATTGCGGTAGTGCCAATGTACATGTCTGCTTCTGAGCTGTGGGCCACATCACGGCACGCAATGGCCCAGGGAGCAAGGCCGCGTAGCAGCGCGCAAATGGCGGCAACAACGCCGATCGCAGCCTGGATAAAGTTGAGCCAAAACACCGACTCTCGGCGGTTGTACAGCATGACGCCGGCCATGTAGGTGTTGTATATAAAGCGGAGCAGGAGGAGCAACACCGGCAGCATAGCCATCACGATCCGGTGGTATTCACTTCGCGAGCTGAGCGATATGGCTTCCCAGTCGCCGATCACCTTGCTGAACGGCGACGGCTGCAGCCCGGACGGGTCGATGCCCTGGAACTTGCTGAGGTCAACATCCGTGACGATCCACGTAGCGTTCAACAAAGGGTTGTCTGCCATCTTGCGACAGAAGCTTGCGTCGCACGAGCCAGCAACAGGCGCACTACGCGATGGTTTCTCTGCTATGGGACCAGATATAAGGCACCGAAGCTCTGCTGCCAATAGATTCGGTCGCTAAAAAGCTGTGGTGTTGTAGAGACAAGGTATTTGCTTAGGGAGACTAGAGTGAGAAGGCGATTAGGCGGGGAAAGTTTTGCACGCGGTGAGAGTTTGGAAGCGTACGTTATAAGGCGGCGCTGCATTTCCGTGGGCGCTTACAGAACAAGGCAATCAGCGGTAGCCCTTTCAAAATGGCAATTTTCCCTCTGGTCCTTTTCCTGTGGCTGGCTGCATTTAGCAGGTCGTCACCCATTAGCGTCAGCGGAGTATGAGGCGAACGTCAAAATACCGGCTCTGTTGAGCATTGCCACGGATAGTGGGTCGCCTTTTTGGGTCTCGTGCCTTGGAAATACCAGGAGCCGCCAGGTTAGCATTGGCTGGTTTGCCGTTGCCCAATAATTGCAGGTATCATTGCCAGATCCCTCCCAGGCTCACGGCCGCAGTCGCACCATCCGGCACTGTGCAATGTTGGTCCCACTGCTTTCCTGCCATTAGTAGCGTAGCAATGCATAGGGCAGCGTGTCCTTTGCAACACAAGCACGCTTTTGCCAGCCACCTCTGACCACCCGCGATCTACCCGCTGCCAGCTTGCGATCAGTATCCCGTCGTTTTCTCGACGGTCAGCGCATCTTTCGCCAGGCATCAATATCCAACTCAGCAGATCCACGCGCCCACTCATTAGTCGTCGGACTGGCGGTACGTGTCGCTGCCAACCTGGGCTAAATGGCACTCCGAATACTGCGTTCGCACCCTCCCTGCACGGGCAGACTGACCTTGCCACGGTCTAGATGCATTCCAGCCAACTTCGCCAGCCAAGGCTTGCCGGATACATGGCCGGCGTCCGGTCATATCGTAATACCGACCGGTGCGCCCTCTGTGTACATTTCCGAATTGACGCCCATCACTTTGTGTGCGCCAGCAGATGGGAGAAGTTGCATACGGGTGCTACTCGGCATACCCATGTTGGGTAGGTATCCGTCTGTTGGTTCGCACGTCGGTAGAAGGGATTCTAGAAGCAATGTCACCCTGTATCACCGCTGCCAGGGCACGCTCTGTCGTCGCTCCGGTGGGACCGTCTATTGACGACATACACGTTCGTCTGTCCAAATGCAGCGCCCGTAAATTGATCTCTTGGCACCGTTGTGCAACTCGATGGTTGCCCAGCAATTCCACTGGCCAGCCACACACACCAAAAAGCGATGCATCCTCTACCGTCTGTGCGTATTCTGTTGTTGTTGTTGTTGTTGTTGTCAAACCAACGTCACATCGACAGCCTGTGTGGCCGCCCAAGTCGGCAAGCATGCGGCAGCCATCACAGTCCTCCCAAGGGCATCGTAAAAGGTGAGATGAACGCGGCGCTATAGTTTATTTGCAGTTTTTTACGAGTTGATTGCTGCGACAGAGTGCCTGCCGCTGGGCTGTTGTACTACTGTAGCGGTGCTGACGAAGATGGCGAATAGCAATGGATGCAAAAGGGAAACGAGACTACTGGCAAGGATTTAGCTAGACGCGCACGCGGTAAGAAATGGCAGCAGCGACCGCGCCCTGCGCCATAAGCTGCAGAAGCGAAGCGGATGATCGGTGTGGCCATCGGCAAAACGCAGAGGGCGAGCGCAAAAGAGTACAACGCGTAGCTCATTGCTGGCCAGACATCCAACGAGTGGGCGGCCAAAGAACGGTGCGCGTGTGACGCGCGTGCAAGAGCGTCAGTAACGAGGGTGTAGCAAGGAGGAGGATGAGAGGGTGGAGGCGGACTGGGTGGGTGGGTGGTGCTGCGCGCGTTTGCACTAAGCGGTCCACAAGCATAGGTATGAACGCCGACTGAACGCGCAAAACTGTAACGCTGGCCTTAATGGCGGCGTGTCGATGCACTCTCCTTTTCCGGGCGAATCGACTCCTCCACCATCATAAGAACCGCTTCTAAGACGAAAGCAGGTGTATGGAACGGTCGTAAATCAGCGGATGGCAACCGTGCACACTATCGCTGCAACAGTGCCTACCTTCCACGTCGGCCAGCGACACGCCCATCAGCTGCCACCACTCAAGCCCATCGGGCGTGGTGCGACCGAGCACGCCCACGCGCAGCCCGGCGGCATGCAGCGCAGCGGCAGCAATGGTGCGTGGCGGATACATGATGCACAGCGGCGTGCGCAGAGAGTCGTTGACAAAGGCCCAGGCCGCATGCGAAATCTGATCGGGCACCTTTTGCTCCTGCACAAACACCAACAGATGCACATACGGATGCTCTACCACCAAATCAAAGCAGATGGCCTCCAGCAAGGTTGCCTCGCCGTACACGATGACATTGCACCATTTGTCACGTTCCTGCACCAGCGCACGTCAAGCACCAGCGTCAGCAATGCCAACCAGCCCTGTCAACATCGTGCAGACGCACCTTTTCGTCAACCGTGGGAGTTTTGAGCGCCTTGCGCACACACGCGCCGGCAAACTCATCCAGTCGCCGTGTGTGCTCTTCCGCTTTGGTGGCTACCCACAATGCAGTTGCTGCCACCTCCTACAGAGCATAGAGGCACACAGTGCGGCTGGCTACGTCAGCGGTCTGCCATAAACACCAGTGTGCAATAGGCTGACGCGCCAAGCAACAGCAGCACACTCAGCACTGCCCAGTTGACGCGCGCGCCGAGGTGGAGCACGCACCCGGTATTGAAAGTCCTTGAGCGACCGCGTCATGTAGAATC
>KZ992967.1:0-10922 GCA_003614735.1 Thamnocephalis sphaerospora | reverse complement strand
TGCTTGTATATTCTTGTACTTTCGAGTGGCGGAGACTTTTTAGGAGTAAGACTCATACCACTTTCCAAGAATACTGTGGCAGTTTGGTTACATCATTTAAGGCAACTATCTAAAATCATCACTTCCGAAGAAGTCATCTATGCAGCTGCCAGCCCGCCTTCGGGGCACCTCCACGCTGTGTAACTCAAGTATAGCGTTGTTGCAAGCCTACGTCAAGGGAGTCGGTACTAGCGCAGAGAAGGCTGAGTATCCTCAACGAGGTCGCAAGGGAGTTGCTGGAACGGCGTGAGCTGCACACTGCGGACAGTCCGAGTGTCATATAAAAGGAAAATACGTGTGTGGTGCAAAGGGCGTGGCGCAGAGAGTGTGGCACAGAGTATGGCGCAGAGCAAGAGTTGTAAGACGAAGGAATGTTGTTGTTTATTCTGCTAGCGCGCAGTGGCAGAGTTTTTATAGCTACGCCGTCGCGCGTGTGTACTAATAGCAGAGACAAGAGATCGTTGGGTTAACATATTGACACGAGTAGTGTTGGTACGGCAAGAAACAGCCCAATAGAAACGGCAGAGATACCCCTAGGCTTCCTAGGCGGTATATACTCGGCAACTGGTCGTCCGCTTGACGACCCGCTAAGAGAGGTGGTGGATTGAATGGTTTATTACAAGTGTCTGCCTAACGGCTGCGGCTTATATAGCGGGCGGCTTGCTGGCCGTAAGGCATCGACAGGGGCTAGTGGTCGAGCCTACATGGGCTTAGAACAATATCGAATAACGTAGGATCGACGTTCGCGTTCTAATATTAGCCTCGCGACCTCATGTTGTTGTCTGCTCGGCGTCCGTGCCCTTCGTGTTAGCTCGATGGCGTCGCGTTAGTATAAGATCGGCGTCTGTGTACTAATGCGGACATCTGCTCGGCAGCCTCGTTGGGGCGGGCAATACTTGTATGGAAAGTGGAAAACACGTGCGGTTGAAGGCCCGCACGTTACAATGAGGTCGCGAGGCTAATATTAAAACGCGAGCGTCGATCCTACGTTATTCGATATTGTTCCAAATCCATGTAGGCTCGACCACTAGCCCCTGTCGATACCTTACGACCAACAGGCTGCCGTTATATAAGCCGCAGCCGTCAGGCAGATAGTTGTAATAAAGCATTTCACTCCTGCAATCCGCTCAACCCACCCTGACCATCATTCTCTCAAAGCACTGGTGAACGGCTCCACACAAGTTTGATTCGCCTCTTAAGCGGTTGAGAACAAGATTCATTAAGCGCGGCTCACCTTGCTGACAGGCAGCAAGCAAGAGCCTTTCACGAATACAGCCATTGAGCAACAAAGCTCTACATCTCACAACTAGCACTAACAAGGACAAGGTGCAGCGTCGGCTCTAGCGGGTCATACGACTCGGGACAAAGCATTTGCGATGATAACGCTGTGAGTCTAGGTTCAACTCGATCGTCATCTCCGCGGCAGTGTACCAGTTGTCTATCTGATACGAGACAAGTGGCGTGTCTTGCTGCCATCCGGCCTCGGTAGCCAGCAAAAGAACAAACGAAAAGGCACATGTGGCGTCAGTACTTAAATAGAAATCGTTGTTGTTTCAGCGCTACTTGCAAGCGCATTCCACGTGAATACTGCCGCTTTCCATGCTGCACTGAATGCACGACGCACCTTGTTTCAGCACTCGGTACAGTATTCCTGCTGGAATGGTTATTGTTGTTTCAGCACTCGGGCATATATCTCCGGACACATGGCTTTCGACTAATATAGTCATACCAAGGTAAACTGTTGCTGTGTTACCGGCACCACGTTGTAGTGCGGCCAAATGTAGCCACAAATGTTTGCGCTGCATGCTCGACAGCCTTGCCGTTTTGGTCATAAAAGATCGCCGTGCTGCGGCGCCCAGCGATGCACCTGCAAATGGTTTGCACCCCTTTCTGCTTTGCCACTTAGAATCTTTGCTCGTCATCATATCACCCTCGTAGACTATTGCAACGACATTATGAAGCACGTAAACAGCATACTTGTGCTAGCTTTGCTATCACACACAGCATATGGCGCACTGGTTGTCGAATACCACAATCAGCCAGCGCGTCTGGCCCGCAACGATATCCTTTGGGAAGTCTCGCCCACAGATGTTGTGGTTGGATACAGGACGCGCTGCGGCGTTGGAAACGAAGAGTTGAAGGCGGATAGCACGTATTTTGGGCAGGGCATCACGCTTAGCCCGCGCCCAGTAAGGACACCGGAAGGACCCAGTGCATTGCGTAAAATGTGTCCAGGGAAAGACGTGCAGACATGCCAAGTTATAGCCCACCGCAATGTCTGGGACCGCCTCGCTAAAGTCATGCCCGACACGCCGTTGCCTGCATCAGCAAATAACTTTGGGGTCATTGCGCTGCGATATGGCTATGACATGCCGCCTGTGATCAGCTATGGACTGCATCGCTACATCCCCGCTCATCTCCTAGAACAGACAAAGCAAGGCGTGGGCGCATTCACGGTGGAGAACGCTGGAAATGGCCAGCGCATGCTTGTCGGCGACGATGGAGGAGCACGGCCTCTGGACAGTGCTATTTTCCGTGTGCGCTGCTCACAAGCCGTCAAGATTAACCCGCTTATTAAATACGCGCCAAAGTACGAGAACCCAGACAACAAGACGTTCCGCCGCACCAGCAGTTTGGTACAACGGCGTATCGTAGCCGTTGGCGATTTGCATGGCGATCTAGAGTCTGCGCTCAGCGTGCTGCGTATGGCACATGTCATTGACAGTGACGGCAAATGGGCTGGAGGCAGCAATACCGTACTGGTCCAGACGGTAAGTCGCATCGCGCATGGCATTGGTGAGCGTTGCTCATAGCCTGGTATATTGCCTGCTGGCTACAGGGCAACGTCATTGATCATGGGCCAGACACCAAGGAGCTGCTCATGCTGTTCCCGCGGCTAGTGCAAGAGGCCAACAGAGCCGGTGGCCGAGTAAGTTGCTGCGCGCATAGAACGCAATATCACACACTTTGACTGACCACGCGCTGCTCAGGTTATTCAACTCTTGGGCGAAAGCGAGGTCATGAACATGGGCGGCGATCTGAGATATGTCAAGGAGCGTCCGGACGCGTTTCTCTCGCCAGAATCGCGCGCCACCACATTCAGCTCGACCGGCTATCTCGGCTCGCGACTATCCAATCTTCCGACGGTGCACCGAATTGGTACCACAGTGTTTGTGCACGGTGGTATTCAGCTAAAGCGGGCCAATACAAACATTCAAGCCACCAACAAACTTGCCAAGTCTGAACTCGACGCCTATGTCAGGCAGCCAACGCTTACCGCAAACTATCCAATGCTTTTGGGCAATGACGGCTTATTACGGTATAGTAGCCATTCCATGCATCCGGGAAGACTTGCGTGTGACTCTCTTAAGCGTACGCTATACGCTATGGGTGCCACGAGAATGGTGGTGGGTCGTGTTCTGCAAAATGACGGCAAAATTACCCCGCAGTGTGGCGGTCTTTTGGTCGCCATCAACACAGGCATTTCGCGCTACATCCGCGGGAAACAGGCCGCGCTCGAAATCTTGCCCGGCGGTCAGCTACGAGCTCTTTACCCGTCTGGTCCAATTGATTTTGCGTAAACAATACCTGTATAAATAGCACGCTTGTTTTTTTAGTTATATTGGCCAAGACCGCAGACTGCGGCATCTATAAAGCCCGCTTGGCGATCCAGTAGATGCGCTTTGCTGTATTTTCGATGCATTATCGTAGCGAGCGCAAAGTAGTGCAGGACAGCACACAGAACATGCAGTGGCACACCACACTGAGGCTAAAGAGACAGCAACCAGCAGACTAACCCAAAAACCGACGACTATGCGCAGACCCTGGAGAAATGCTAATCGCAAACGCACGCTACAAACCAGCACATCAAATGTGCTTGCGATGGTACGGCGACGGATGTAAGCGCATGTGGGTACACCCACTGGAAAAATAAACCATCCAACTTGTCGCCCACAACTCAGTATCAGGTTGCGTGATGGATACGCTAGTTGTAAACGTATCGCGATGTACATCTGGCAGCTAAATGACCATTGCAGGCAATTTGCGCTATACCAAGCCATTTTCGCAAAGATTTGCCTACTTGGCGAGCACCGATTCATCTCCACTAGCTGGTATACGCAAGCTCTTGCGCCGGTGCCTCGGCCCGTATACTTTACATATTCGAGCGCAGAAACGGCCTACCGATCACAGCGCCATGCACCATAGCCATCTGCTGCTCCAAGCTTGGCCATGTTGCACCTTGATGTGGGGCCACCTACGGTATTCCAATGGGTTTCAGAATGTTCCATTAAGACCGCTAACCAGCACGCATGCGTACATGACCAAAACAAGCTGTTGCGCATGTCCTTACTACTGATGGGCGCAGCAGACACGCTGAGCGTACTTGCTTTATTCAGCAAACTAAATAAAAGAAAACGAGGCGATTGTAGGTTATGGAAGGTAACCAGGAGTGCCATCCACATGGTGTCACCCTCCTACGACTACAAGCTTTGTGCTGGGACCGCTTGTAAGCCGGCTTTTGTGCACTCGCTTGAAAACACGTGAACAGCTGGCAAGTGGTGACAAGCACGCGCTTTCTAATGGAAAGTCGCTCACTTTCCATGTGAATGCGCATTGCGAAGCAAGGCATTGCAAGCGAGAATACGGCCAAGCCAATCTGCACACGGGCTGACAATGAACTGCGCTGGCCGCAGCCAAGCACTGCTGCATCGGTGCTATGCTCGGGAAGCACGTGAAAACGTGTAGGCCTGTCTACATGACGTTGTTCTCCTTGCTAATGGTAGGGGCCTGTGCCGGCACTTGCTTAGACCTCTGCATCGCTGTAGCCAAAATTACTTGCAGCATGCGATGTATTCTGGGGTGGCACGTGCTCCAGCAGAAAATATGATGGAGCGATGCGAAATCGTACACAAGCGTGTTTTGCCGCCATAAACCGCATTTGGTGCACAAGTGTACTCTGCACAGCAAGGTAATCAGGCAGCAAGCACGCTGTGTCAATGTTGAGCGTGCTGATAGCGTCGGGCGTCAAATGCTTCGTTGACCGCTGGCGAGTACCTCCCCAACATTCATGAAACGCCCGTAAATTTGCTAGCGCTTGGCTCCCTCAGCCTGATCGGTGGCTTACGGATACCTATGCTGGAAGCAGGAAGCATGCCGCCTACGGTGTTGGGGTGCGCGTATAGAAAAAGTAAAAAAAATAAAAAAGGCGTTTGCTAAAAGCGCCAGCCAATAGTGACGTTGTGTAGTGCAAATTATTTGCCTCAGCATCTAGCCCGGTTAGCTCAATCGGTAGAGCGTGAGACTCTTAATCTCAAGGTTGCGGGTTCGACCCCCGCATTGGGCTCTCTTTTTGCCGCTGCGATGACATGTGAAGGAGCGTATTTGAGAGTGTATGAGGATGGGGCTGGCATTTGCTTTTTGCGCGTGCAGCGTGCCTGGCAGGGTGGGATGGCACTGCGCCGGTCAGGCCTCGCCTTGAAATGCGTGCCAGCGTGAGGTTTACTGCCCTAGTTAGCTTCATTGCGTGGCAGGCGTCACTTTTAGACGGCGATATCTACCGATACCACGCGCTCGCCTATCCATGGCTCCCCATCGCTATCGTGTCCTGCATGCCTGTGTGCAAGGCTGCCTGTTTGTCTCCACTAGCACGTGCATGTGTGTAGGCATTGGGAGTGTTCATGACTTTCTTGATCCGGCTGTGACGGCCACGCGCCAATGGCTTCCCAGGTCGGCAGTACACGGTTTTTTCATGCCCCACTGTCTGTCGCCCTCTTTGCTGCTTACCTGTGCCTTTTTGCACCAAAGCACACGCGGGCAAACCTGAATGGCGCTGATGCCTCCTGGCCGACTGGCATGCACATGACAACGTGGCAGGGCTGAAAGAGCATGGCGTTTGCTCGCTAATACGGCACCGGTGCACGCGTTCGCAGCAGATAAAAGGTGGACGTTTGCCCGCTTTTCGCGCCATACTACCACCGCGTTGACTAGTCCATCTCCGTTGCCGCCATCGTCGCTATTGTCGCCGATACTAGCCTGCTGCTCTACAGTCTTTACGTCTTATCACGCCTTACGCTACGTTACATGCTATTTGTCCCGCTACACTGCTCTAGTATCCGGCCGTCTTTTGTTGGTCGCACCGTACTTTTTTACTAGCCTTACTGCCACCTGAGCTTATTACAGGCCGTTTCGCCATAACAACTACACTACTATTCGATACACCTGGTCTTGGAAACGCGCCGTGAACCCTTTGCGCCTGCTCAATTTTCAGTTTTCTACCCAGTAAGTAGTAGTAGCGTCATCAAAAAACGCGGGCGCCTGCACCGTTCTGCGTCTCTCTCCTTTTTCCGTTGTGTGCACACTGGCGCTGCGTCTGTGTGTGCGGTGGCGTTTACACCGCGGCAGCAGCAGCATGCGGCGGCTACACCCTCCTCTCTCGCGCTGTGTGTGTATGACGTTCGCACACTGCATCAACTCCGATCAGCTGGGTAAGCGTGATCGAAGCCATGGAATACGCGCGCGCGCAAGGAGTGCAGTGGATCCGCAGGCCGCGCTCTATGCGGGTATCGCTGCTGCTGGCCACTGCGTCGATGCGGCACGTGCGGCGGGAACGAATCAACGCTAGTGTGCGCGCTCTTTGGCCACACTACTGCAGCGATCACCACCACCACCGCTGCTGCTGCTGCTGCGTAGCCACCCTGCCCCTTTTCGCTCGGCTTGCGATGCTGAATCCCGCGTTCCATCGGCCAGCCGGTCAGCGTAGTACGCACACACACACACACCAGCATTGGCAACGGTGTTTATGATGGCGGACGGTGGCCTGTGCTACCCCGATGGTATCTGGAACGTGGTGGGCCTGGCTGCTGTTGCTGCATACCGCTCGGGTAATGACGGCCCGGTGCAGCCGGTAAGCAAGCGTGCGCGTTTATGCGGCTACCGACTTAGCATGCACGCTGGTTGGTCGGCTGAACAGGCGGCTGGTGAGCGTATGCACCATCATGGCTGCGTCTGCTTACCCATACCGTACGCACCGTGGGTCACGGCATGGTGTGGCGGCCTGACGTCTTACTGCGGCCTACTGTGGTATAAATATCGTGTGGCGCATCTGCCGTCAGGATGCAAGGCGACAAGCTGTTTCGCCGTCTCTGTCTGTATATGGCATTGCTCCAACGTTCCATTTCCCATTGGTATCGGTAGTGTGTACCTGCCATATCCATACAAGTAGCGTCATCCTCCATCGCAACGCATTATTCCGTTCCGACTTGTGCCCTGTCACCGGTCGCCTCCTCGCTCGCAGCTCGCACGTGCCACCGACACTGTCTGCGGCAGCAGCAGTCTGCGTGTTCCAACGCTGACGCATCCTTGCCGACTGGTTGGCCGCAAAGGAGTGTGTCCTTCTTTCCCTTGGTGCTCCTCTCGCTTGCTACTTTTGTGCTTTACAGCGCGTTGGAACAGCCACTCTGTTCGTACGCAAGCCTGTCTTTCCTGTATTACGCTGGGCGTTGTTTTCGCGCAGCTCAGTGCTCCAAGCGCGTTGGTTGCTGCTGCTGTGGCTGCGGTTGACAACGCCTCTTTGCATCCTACGCTTGCACAGCGCAGTCTACCGACATCGCAGCTAGCGTCTCTAGACCTTCTTTGCACGTGCTTCATTTTGTTCCTTGTGATATAGTCACATCCTGGCCATTTAACACGGCCATCGTCGCCCTCTTATCACCAGCCGCTTGCTTACCGCTAGATCCACGCTCCTCTCAGCGCCTAGGTACCATCTGCTCCAGCCGCACCAGCTCAAGATGCAGCTTCAGTCGTTCTACACACGTCACAACATGGCTGATGTGCAAAAGCCCATCATGACGCTGCCAACGCTCGAGTTGCCGCCCTATTCGCCCACCTTGTCCAGCGCTTCGTCGCTCTCGCCCGTGTCGCCCATGTCGCCGCTGTCGCCACTGTCGCCGGCCATAAATCTGGAAGCACTTGGACCGCTGCTGGCGGTCGCTGCCGCGGATGCCGATGGCCGCCCCATCAAGCCGTCCTTTTCAGCCGTGGCACCCACGTCGCACCACCGCCTGCCCATCTTTGTTCAGCTGACGGAGCGGGAGGCCCGTCGTCGTGAACGCGTGGCCCTGGCGCGCGGTCTGCTGGCCGAGCTCGCCATGCACCGACGTGAGATGGCGCACTTCAAGAAGACTCATACTGCGCGACTTGCACAGCTGGAGCACGAGCGCGTTGCGCCCATGGATGCGGCAGTTGCAGCCGCCACTGCAGCCGCCATTGCCAGCGGCAACCACGGCCAGAGCGGCGTCTTGCACAGCAGCGGTCGATTGGCGCGCGCCGCTATGGCTGCTGCACGCCAGCGTGGCCGGCTCTCTCCCGCGCAGCTGGCCGCCAATCGTGGCCAGTCGGAGCGTGCTGTTGCCGTGCTCAAGATGGCCGATAGTCTTGAAGAGCATGGCGAGCAGCTGGCCCAGACTATCAAGGCACTCGTGGCCACGCTGGAGCACCGGTCTGCCTCGACCTACGGTGTCTATGGCGACGAAGACAGCGACGCCAGTCTGTCGGACCACGGCAGCGACGACCATCTGCCGTGTGCGTCGCATCCCATGGCGCAGCTCATGGCGCTCACCACCGACGTGGATCGCCTGCGCTGCGGTGCGGACGAGCTGATCCGCCAGTATCCTGCCTAGAGAGGCACCCTTGCCACATCTACCCATCTACACTGGTGTGTGTGTGTGTACACGCGCACTTTTGTCGCTGCTCACCCATACTGTGCTTTTTTTGCTTGAATCACCTCGGATCATCATCTACGCCTGATCTTCTTGCCGACTAAACCCCTTTGCGCGCTCCCTACTGTCTCGCACTCGGCCGCCATCGCCTGCCACTCTCCTGTTTCCTCGCTCGTGCCCGCGATGTATATGCCAAAGATGCAACGTTCTCAACATGAAAGCGACTATTATCGCTTCCCTAGTCTATCTTGGCGTGTGTGCGTGTGTCTACGTGTGTCGATATCGAAACGATCAGAGCCGATCCACGTGCTCTGATGTCAACGCGCGTGCTACCATTCACTGCTTGCTTCCGCCGGACCAACATGCTCATCTCCGTGCACACACACCCTCAGCGACGATCCACCCATGCATGGTCCAGGGCGGTGGTGTAGATGCGTGTGTGTGTGTGTGTGTGTGTGTGTGTGTGCGCGCATTAACGTATCCACTGCGGTCATACGGTGAGGTCTCGGCGGCTGAGATGAGATTACGCCTGGCCGACACTGTGTTGGATGGCTGGAGGCATAATGCGTATGACGATAGATGCCTGCCATGGTTCCAGCGGCTCGTGCGGCGGTGCATCACCAGTCGCCTAAACGGGGACAATGGCGCCCAAGTAAGGCCTGGCCATGTCCCGACGAGGCGTGCGTAATAAAGAAGAAGCAACGCCAGCACCATCACGCGGACGCAAACTCATTCCTCCACTCGCCTGCATCCACCACGCTGCTGCACCTTGCTGTCTACTGGCGCCCCTGTATTGGCCGGCTGTGTCGACACTTTTTGTTCTGTGTTCTCCCTACCATCCGGTGCTAGCCTGCGCTACGCCTCCTGTCGTCACTCGTCTGCCTTCTTGTGCGTCTACCGCTGTGCGTGCCAGCTTTTCTGGCCGCCTGTTCATTCTCCTGCATCAGCCACGACGTGCAGTGCATTGTTGCGGTAAGCAGTGGCCAGCCTGGCCTGGGTGGGTCGCTGGTGCTGGTCGTCATCCGCAGGTCATGAGCGTGGGCAGATGGGTAGGTGCGCACGCTAGAGTTCCTTTTTTGAACGTCTACGCTGGGCCATCTTTATGACAGGCAAGACAGGCACATTGCGTTGCTTTTTTCTTTTTTTTTGGCCCAGAGCTGGCGAGTGAGCGTGCGATGGTGGCCGTACGCGAGCGCAAGCGGCTGCGGGTGCGGTGTTGGCGTGCTGGCCACCAGCATGTTGCTCGGCATCGTTGGCACTTTGCAGCGTGTGCTGGCCGTGGCCAGGAGGCGGAAGCGTATATGGACTAGGCGGTCCCGAGTCCGTGTTCCCTCGCTGGTTCACCGGCCGCACGCTCGCGCACGCTTTCCTATCATGCGGCGTTCTGCGGGCTTCCTTTGACTTCCATACGAGGCGTCAAGTAGCCAAGGGGCTGCACTGCTCAACTGCTATTTCCCGCAGCTTATTCTCTCGCTCCTACGCCCCTTGTCCTGCCTGTGTGTGCGTTCGGTAAGTGTGCCACTGCTGCTGCCGCCAACGACCTCGCCGTCTACGCTCGTCACCTTGAATATGCTGTCTTGCGCGTGAAGCAGTCGCCATATGGCCGTGACAGCATACGTTGTCACGATTGACGTGCGGATTCGACCGTCTGCATACACGGTCCTCATCGCGTGCTGTATTGTATGCCAAGCACTTAAGCTGGCGCTGCGTACGGTGCGAGCAGACGGCGTGTATGCAGCGAGTGGCTTGACAGCTGCGTGCGTATGTCTTGGCATCGCCATGTTTTATGTTTGTTCAAGCCTTGTGAAGTAGGGGGCGCGCGTGACCGTGGCCGCCGCCTGGTCTAGCAACCAGAAAGATACCGCAACCTGTCCTGACCAGGCGCTTTAAGCCGTCGGTCTATCTGTGTCGCTATTGCTCGTGTGCGGTGCTAAAGGCAGTGTGTACGCACCCATCGTTGCTCCTGCTAACCACGCCATACCATCCTCCATCTTGCGGTCTACGCTAGCTTATCGCCAGTTCTGCACAGCATCAGCTGCGGCCAACGTGCGCTTGCGTCGACGCTTGGCTTCTTGCTTTCTTTGACCATGACCACGCTTTCATTTACATTGACGGCCTTGTCGCGCGGCTCGCATGGTATCCGCCGGCGTCACCAGTACCGGAGCA
>KZ992966.1:0-10948 GCA_003614735.1 Thamnocephalis sphaerospora | reverse complement strand
GCGAGGGGATAGTGCAACATGTTGGCAATAAGCAAGCCATCGAGCTGGCCAGTAATACATAAACACGCCCAGGGCGCACGCGCTCACAAGCAAATGGTACTAACGCGGCAGAAAAAGGGGTGGCCGCCTAGCAATGCGCCAAGTGACGGCGACAAAGAGAACGAGCGAGAGAGCGGATAGAGAGAGAGAGATGGAAAAGAGCGAAGACGCCCGGAGAATGGTACAACGTGCGCGTCGGCCGTCCAAGCAAGACGACCGCGGCAACAAGTCGCCACTGGCGGTGTCGTATCACCGGCAAAAGACAATGATCGTGTGGCCATGCGCCGTCGCGTTGACAAGTGCCAGAGGACAGCGCTTTGCTAGGCGCGCGAACTGCTCCCGTTGATACCGTTGCTGTCAGCGCCGCCACCACCACCACCAATGCTGCTGTTATTGTTGCTGTTGCTGCTGTACAACGACCGCCGCAGTTCCTGAAGAATGGCCGTCTGCTGCATGCTGATGTGGCGCATTGTGTGCTCCAGTCGCGTCTGCCGCTCGCCTAGCTCATCGCGCAGCAGCCGCACGCTAGCATTGAGCGCAGCCAGTTCACGCTCCTCCACGCCCATGTACGAGGACGCTGTGGTGCCGCTGGCGTGTCCCACGCCGTTGCTCAGACTGACGGCAAGATTGGCGACGGGCTGGTTGCACACAGGCTCCAGTATCGACGCGCCGCCGCTACCATTGCTACCGTGGCCTGCCAGACCGTTGTAGTCACCGACGTTCCTGCCACTACTGTCGTAGTAGCGCGCACCAGTATCAGCATAGCCGGACATCGGGGCCGAGGCATAGGTACTGGTGTGCGTCGTCACACCAGCTGTCGTGACCGCCGTTGTGGTGGTGGTGGCTCCCACTGGCGGTATCCCGGCCATATCGTCCGCCGGTCGGTAGCGCTGCATCCACATTATTTTGGAAACGTATTCCCAGCGACGTTCGTCGGCCGCCTGCTGAGCCGCCACACGACGCTCCTCATCCACGCGCAGTTGCTCGATAAGATGCTGTTCACGCGTTTGCGCTTCCGTAAGCGTGCGGTCAAAGAGCGCGGCGAGCTGCTCCCAACGGCGCTCCTCGTGTCGACGCGATTCGGCATGTGTCGCGTGCAAAAGATCCAGCAGCTCGTGGGTGTGCTCCTGCTGCAGCCGTGCAACCTCGTCCATGGCTGAACGCACCAGCATGAGTGCTTCCCGAGTCGCCTCGGTGGCTGCTGCCACGTTGAACGGCATCGCATCGGCGGCAGAGGTCGGTGCAACACCGCTATTTGCAGAGCGCTTACCGTCGGCGGTGACTGCACCGTTACTGGCACCACTTCTCTGCGATGACATGCTAGCTACCAGACGCTCCTGCAGTCGCGCCAAACTAATGGGCGCAGAGGGATCCGGCGCGGCAGGATGGCTGGTAGAGCTCGACATGGGAAGACATGCTGCCAGACGGTCCAGCTCATTTCGACGACCGTCCATGGCCGTGGTTGCCGCGACCAATGCGCCCGTTACGTCTCCCGCGCGGATGGCCGGTTCCGTCATGCCATTGCCGGTCGAGGCCATACGACTGTGCGCCAAAGACTTTATCGGCGCATTTGGGCCCCGCCCACCCCGTCGCACGCCATGGCTTGAATCGTCCGAGCTGCCACTATCCAGCACCATCACTTCCGGTAGCGGTGCGCGGCGATGATGGCCATCGACGCCATTACGCGCGCGTTTTCGCAATCGTGACTGGTTTACGCCAGCGTCTCTTTGCTGCTTGACGCCGGATCTTGCCATTGCATCCGTGCTGACCTCGCTATCCTCGTCGTCCTGCACATGGGCTCTCCGCTCCGCTCCGCTGTATCCGTCCTCCTCGCTGTCGCTCCTGTCCTCGTCATGATACTCTGGCTCGCCGTCACGTATGCTCTGCGGCATATTCCAAAAGCGCCATTGGCACGCGCTGAGTGAGCGCGGGCACGGACAAAGCTTGCTGCGTTCCATGTACGCCGGAACCTGAGCCCATGGTATTCCCTGCACGGTACGCAGCTCGTATAACAGCCGGTCCTCGGGCTCTGTCCAGCGCGGCATTATAGCAAGGTGACGCGACGTAGCACGGTGTATACACGCACGCACACAAAAACAATTCAGACCAAATGCCCGCCAATGTAGGTGCCAGCTGGTGTGGCTACAGCTGCAGCAAGAGCGTGACTAGGTGTGGCGGCGCAAGCGAGCGAAACAGTATGCACAAATGGGCAATGTACGGAATGCTGATGTCGTCGCCAAGGGACAACAAACAAAACGCAAATCAAACGAAGCGATCAGGCAAGCTGGGCGACACAAGTGCAGCGACAACCATATATAGGCGTAAAGACCGACACGACCAGGAAGCACTGGCAATTACACCGAGCATGGAATGAGGTCGCGGGTGTGTTTGAGGTATGCGGCAGACTATCCAGAATATAATGCGTAGACGTTGAAGAAAGGGGCAATGTTGAACCTGCACCTGTCAGGATGGTGACAGCGGCGGTGGCAATGGACAGCGGCGTAGATGTCGGTTTAATCATAGTCATCATCATCATAATAAAGGCTCCAAACTGGCAGCACTTCAAGTGGACCAAGACATGTCGCGGAACTCGCTGGTTGGCACCAGTGGCCAATCATATGCTCGTGGAGAGCAGCAAGTACCAACGAGCGGCAGAGCTGAGCAGTTGCGCCAACACTAGGCAGAGCAGCGGTCGCCCATCCTTTGCATGTCTATCGGTGCCGAGTGAACAGAAGACGTCCTGCTCGTGGCAGATGATTTTTCCGACAGCGCTGGGTCACCGACGAATGCTTCTGCCTGCGCAGTGGCTGTGACGCGATCTGCGTTGACGTTTGTGCCGTCTTCATGCTCGCGAGGCTTGTCTGTCGTGCGGTCATCCTCAGGGTTGCGCAGATTGTAGACGATAATGCCAGCCACAGTGGCGACAAAGGCACCCGAGTACCACGCGTTGACCTATGGACAGATTGACATGTCAGGCTTGCTCGCATCATGCTCGCCATGTCTCTACGCAACAGCCCTTACCTGAGAGTTGAAGACAAACAGGCCAACAATCAGGCTGTAAAAGTCCGAAGTGAGCAGCGATAGGTTGAAGAAAGTGGCCGACGAAAGGCGAAAGAGGATCGGCGCACAAGAGTAGAGACAGAAAAGACAGATATCAAAGCCGATGATGTAGCCGACTAGCAAAGCGATCCGAGTTGGCCGATAGATTAGTCGTCTATCGCCAGCACGCCCTGTAACGCCGCCATCCACATACCCACAGCGCCATCCAATGGCATCGTCCGTAGAGCTTCACGTTCAAGTATTGCCAGCTGAATGCCGCTTACAATAGAGCCAAATAGGCCAAGCATGCCAATCACCTCGGGAAGCTCAAATTGGCCGGCCAGCTTTTCCTCAAGCACGTTGGAAAAACCGTAGAGAGTGGCACCGAGAATGCAGAATAGATCGCCACGTAGTATGTCCGAGCCAGGCACCTCCTTGCCAGCCTCTAGGTCAGACTTGAACAGCAGACCGGCACCGGCCAAGCAGAGTGCCACGCCGGCATACTGCAGCCAGCGGTAGCGAGACTTTAGCATAAAGTAGGAGAGAATCATGCAGCACGGAATAGCCCACGAGTCCAGCAGCATTGCAGACAGAAGTGAGGTGTACTGGTAGGCAAGCACCACGAAATAGTTGGCCTCCACGTCCACCAGGCCAAGGATGAGGTCTGCAGTCGACAAAAACGTGCTTGGTTAAAAGTGCTAGTGCTGCGCCGAAACCCTTCCTCCCCCCTCCCCGCTACTACGACGACATACATATCCAGCCGCGCGTGCGCAGCACCTTGAACCAGTGGCGCCAACCATGGCGGCCTAGCTGGATTGTGTTGTACACCAACGCCAGCAGAACGTAGTTGAGAAAAGACTGTGTGGTGGGCACGCTAACCTGGTGCTCCTGAGCCAACTTGGTGGTAAAGGTATTGGTGGCGGTGATGCAGAGTGCCAGCAGCTGACCAAGTAGCAGGGCCTTGATGAAGCGCGGCGAGCGTAGATAGTCCAGCATGGAGCGAGAGACTGGTAGGTTTATCCTGGCTCTTCCGACCGAGGCGGTCTCGGTGGCCGCAGTGGCCAGAGACGGCACACTGTCTGACTGCTGCTGCTGCTGCTGCTGCGTGTCTGCCGTCATTCTGCAATAAATAACAAAAAACCGCAAGTGCTGCTGGTACAGCTGCTAACGTAAGCGACAGGTGACCGTCGAGAAACCAAACCGACAAGGAAAAGGAACAAAAGGCGGCGTTCTGTGCAAGGCTCGGTGCTGAGAAAAGAAAAAGAAGCGGTCAATGTGCGATAGATGAAAAGGCAGCCAATCAGTGCTGCTTACCGCTCGAATATCTCAGTATCACCCTACGGGTTATGTACACGCCATGCAACAACGCTCTTTGGAGCAGCCAGGTGAAGCAAGCGTTCACTGGACCGCCCAAAGTGGCGCGGGCACCCGTACAAGCGCAAGTGGCCACGGATGCCAAACATTTACGACAGCAGGCCCAGTGCGACCGGCGTCGGCGCGTGATGATGCCTATCGCCATACAGCGACGATTTGCGCTAGTACCGTCGCTGCACATCTTTGCCAAGTCTTTTTCGGCGTCGATGCGCGGTGGGCGATCCAAGCAGGCGAACGTGGCAAGGCCACACATCTTCTCTGCACCAAATACATCTCCTCGAACGCTGACGTCGGTGCCGCACACGCTGGGCGATGAGTTATTGGCTACGCAATGCACGCTGCCTACTGCAGCCGTATGCACTCGTCATGTCTGTCGCGCTGTCGCCGCCACGCCCACCAGCTCCTTTCCACCTTTACTGCCGCTTCGTCAGCACTTGCACCTCCAAGTAACATCTTGTTGAGCGTTCTCTCTATCCAGCAAACTAGCAGAATGACGTTTCATGGCAGCGTAAATCATCACCACGCCCTGGAGACTGGCGAGCAGGTGGAGGAACAGCCTTCATTTGAGGCGATGCGCCTCAAAAAGGACCTACTGCAAGGCATTGCAAAGTGTGGTAAGTCTCGCGAGTTTCCGCTCGGGCCGGACCTTGGGTAACGCTCACGGTCGACGTGCAGACATTGTGACGCCGTCGGCTATTCAGCGACGGGCAATAACCGTGCTTGCCCGAGGCCGCGACGCCTTGCTGCAAGGTCCGGCCGGCGCGGGCAAGGCGACAGCGGCCATCATTGGCCTGTTGCAGCGGATCAGGCCCACCGTCCTGAAGGTGCAGGCGCTGGTGCTCACGCCAACCCTAGCGCGGGCTCAGCAACTTCAGGCAAGCATCGAAATGCTCGGGGCGGCCTTTCCTATCCACAGTCGCGTGTGTGTCGGCAATGCGGCGCCCACTGAGGACGACCTAAAGCAGCAGGTATTTGTCGGCACGCCCGACTGTGCCATGTCCGACACCTGGGACCAGCTACTACATGCCAA
Organism: Thamnocephalis sphaerospora; assembly: GCA_003614735.1. NCBI lineage: Eukaryota > Fungi > Zoopagomycota > Zoopagomycetes > Zoopagales > Sigmoideomycetaceae > Thamnocephalis > Thamnocephalis sphaerospora. The sequence continues at coordinate 5,466 of KZ992966.1, read as the reverse complement.
TACCGTCAGAACACTTGTGCTAGACCACGCCGACGAGCTGCTAGACCCCAGTTCCAATCGCTCAATCCACCGCGTGTTCAGCCAAATGTCGTCCGCTGTTCAGCTGGTGCTGCTCACCAAGACACTCTCCAAGGGTGTACTGGAAATGGCTGATCATCTGCTGCCCAGCAGTCTACGCATTACAACCAAGCATAGTCCCATGTCACTTGGCTCCACGCAGCAATTCTTTGTACGTGCAGAGGATGTGGCGAGCCGAGTCGATGCACTCTGCAAGCTTTGCAAAGATGCCTGTGGTACGCCCACGGTAGTCTTTTGTAACAATTTGGCTACGGCGGAACTGCTGGTGAAAAGACTGGACGAAGAGAACGGGCTTTCCGCTGGCGTGATGCACAGCGACATGTCCCCGGAAGAGCGCGAGGAGCACCGAAGCCAATTTTTGAAGAGCAGTATTAGGTAATGTTGACAGCCAGTAGTGCGGCCATGACGATCAACCGCGTACTTATGGAACATACTTGGCAGTGCGCTGGTCGTGGTAGACCCGTGTGCGCATGGGATCCATCTGCAGCAGGTGCCGCTAGTGGTCAACTTTGACCTGCCGGCACGGCCAGACGAGTATTTTTCCCGGTGAGACGCACGCGCACAAGTGCGTGCATCTGCACAATCAGCTGACTGCCACTGACGATTACAGGCATTCCTACCGCCTACCTGTGGCAGTCAGCTTTGTCGCGCCATCAGAGGTATCGACGCTACACGCGGTAGAGCGTCAGTACAGCACGCACATTAAAGAGCTGCCAAAGAATGGTGCGTGTCAAGCGCCCGCGTAAATCGATAGCCAGCTAACGTAGCATCCTACTCTGCAGCGGCTGACCTGTTCTGAGAGCCATAGGCAGTCTTGGTAACCATGTCCTGCGCTGCACACACAGTAAAGATTGGTGTGTCTGTGAGACCGCGACGGAATGCCTTTTGCGTGCCGCACAGACCGCGTCATAGTAACGTGTACACCATGTTCGCACGCTGTCATCGCTGTGCTGTCTTAACAGCAACCTGTGCGCCGCCTGGTTTCGTCCTGACTCGCTCATATTTGCACGCATCTTTTCTGCCCGCACTCTATGCTACGCTGACAGCTGCGCTACGTATATCGTCCGCCCGTCTAGCACCATCATCGCTACGTTGTCCACCATCCCACGCAATGGCCGACGTCATATCTGTGTTTTCCCCGTCAAGGCAAAATCGCCTAGTCCGCCCGTTCCTCTTTTGCCTGCCTTCATTCTGCTTTCGGTGCTGCGATCATGATGACGACAGTGATGATGAAGGCGAACCAAGATCACATCAAGTTTGGCAGAATGCAGTGGCGCCCACGCGTAATAAGCTTAGCGCCGAGGGGCCAGCAAGCAAGCATCCAGAACGTCATAGCACGCTTCCTTAGTGGAAGACAAACTGTTGCCGTAGCTGCAAAGGTACCTTGAGCGATACTATCACTCGTCGATAAAGGATGGCCGATCTACGTCATGTTTGCGCGATTAAAATACCATGGTTTCGCTAGGCCTGTTCCGTTTCATTTAGCATAATAATACCTTGCTTGCCACGGCCCACATTTGAGTCAGCATACCGTGTTTTCGCCTCCACAAACCCAACTGCTTCGCTATATTCGTCCTCGCCAGCATCACAGGATAGCACACAGACACACGCGCACATGTTCACCTGCTTCCATCATGTCGCTGCCCAAGACTTTTGCTGAGCATGCCTCCGACCTGGGTGCCACGCAACCGCCACCGCAGCCGGGGCAGCACCCGCCTATGCCGCGACGCCGTAGGCCATCACCACCTCGAGAGTCGCCGAAACTCGAGGAGCCACCAGAGCCGTCGGTGAAGAAACAGATTGCCCAGCGCGTGGACAGCCTGGCAAAGTCGGCTCGCGCCAATACCCGTTCTCTGCGCACGCGTATCGCGCTTTTTCTGATTCTGGCGCTAGGCCTGTACATGACCTACCAGCAGATACTCAGCAGCCGCAGCGAGAGTCAAACAGCCGCACGCTACGGCAAAAACCACATTCCGTACTGGCATCCAAAGTCTTATCAAGCCCCGGGCGCAAACGCCGTGCGCTCGCCGTGCCCAATGCTTAACACGATGGCCAACCACGGCTACATGTGAGTCGTGTGCAAGCTGACAGCGAGGCGTGCGCAACAGCGCTAACATGCAGTTTTCGACCGGCATGGCAGTCCGCGCGATGGGAAGAACATTGACGTAAAGAAGCTGAAAAGGGCCCTTGGACGGATGGGGGTTGCGCCAGCGGTGCAGCAGCAGCTGGTCGCGCCCATCCCCAAGCTAGGCCGTTTGAAGAAAGGCATGCTGCCACACCGTGCCAAAGATCCAGAGGCATACGAGTTTGACCTCTCGGATCTAGCTCAGCACGGGTATCTGGAGCATGACGTCTCGCTTACGCGTGCCGACTATCGACCTGGTATCGACGAACTGCGTCACGTTCGGGTCAACGAAGCGCTTGTGCAGCAACTTGAACTGTTTGCCAACGAGCACGGCTACCTCGACTACGCGTCGCTGGCACGTGCGCGAAATCTGCGCCAGCAGCAAAGCGCCCAGGAGGCCGCCGAGGCGCGCAAGGAGCACAAGCGTCACACATACGACCAGCTAGGCAAGGCAGTCGAGGGTGCAACAACGCGCTCGCTCGACTACGGCACACATGCACAGGTTCAGTCGCACGCGGAGTGCGGTCTTCTCCTTGAGTTGATGGGTCGAGCGGGGCGGGTGCATGTGGACACGCTTGATGCTTTTCTGCTACACGAGCGTTTCCCCGACGACTGGGCACCTCCATCGCAACAGCTGGGCCGATTCAGACTCGGCAGTGCTACTGCACGCTGTTTGATAGACCGTTATCTACCAAGCAACTGGATCGACGCCAACGTAACCTCGACGATCGCCGAGAAAATGAGCAACAGCGCGAAAATGGCCGCAGAAATGCAAGATGCTGCCAAAGAAAAGGCCGAGAAGATGCAGGATGCAGCCACGACAAAGATGCACGAAGCAGAAAAGATGGCCAAGGACGCTCAAAGTGCAGCCAAAGAGAAGGCGGCCGAGGCTGAGAGAAAGGCAGAGGAAATGCAAGATGCCGCCAAGAGGATGATGACCGAGGCCGAGAAGAAGGTCGAGGAAGCGCAGAGCTTGGCCAAAGATAAGATGGCCGACGCGACAAAGAAAGCCGAGCAGATGCAAAAGGCGGCAGAGAAAAAGGCGGACGAGATGCAGGATGCCGCCAGGAAAACGACCGAGGACATGCAGAAGGCCGCCAAAAAGATAGTAGCCGATGCTGAGAAGCAAGCAAAGAGGGCGCAGAACGCAGCCAAGGAAAAGGCTGGAACGGCACGCGACATCGCCAAAGAAAGGGCCGAAGGCATCTGGGCCATGTCCAAGGAGAAAGCCGCCGAGATGCAAGATTTCCTCGATGAGACGCTGTCCAAGACGCGCCGCTACTTCAAAATGGGCGGCTAAGTTGCCGAGTGATGCCGTCACCTTGCGCGCGAATCGTCTCAGACAGAGCCAATCAGGCGCGCTGAGACGGCTAGTGATCATCTCCGCATACGCTTCCGAATGGACCGGGCCCTTTGTAAATAACCCCTTCGCCGACGCCCATCGGCCATAGCGTAGCCGACGGCATTAGTGCAAAATATACCGTATCAGTGACTGCTCAGTGTGTTTTCAGTCGATGAGGCCATCGCGACAGGATTGTTTGCACCACAAAGTGTTTGGCATGCCAAATGTGACCATTGCCGCACGTGTGCAGACCAACACGGGCCGAGAAGAGACCGCCTGCGTTCGAGATGCCGCCGGCACGGCACAAGAGCCTCCGTCTTCGGCTCCGTCGTCCGCAGCAGTCGCTTATTTATATGTGCGTCTAGGCGTCCGTTGTCTTTCGCGACCACCACACCAGACAACACATATTCCCTGTACCCTTCGCTGCTTTACATTCCGCATTCGCCAGACTACCTACCGTTTGCTCACAACCATGAAGCTGGCTATTAACGACGCGCCGCCACCTACGCCCAAGCCGGCGCCGGACAGCGCGTTCTGGTTGCCGATGGTGCTGGTGCTGTCCGCACTTGGATTTGCTAGCTACCAGCTCTTCCAGGCGATGCCACCAGTGAACGAAGGCCCTGTAGACCCGGTAGTGGCGCGCTATGGCGAAAACCGACTGTCCAACTGGAACCCAATGCCGTTTGTCGCGCCCGATACAAGCGCGTCGCGTTCACCGTGCCCCATGCTCAACACATTGGCCAACCACGGCTACCTGTAGGTGGCGAGACAGCGGATGTTACATTTACGTCACTGATGCTAACGACAACACACGCTGCAGGCCACATGACGGTCGCAACATTGACCGCACCATGCTGATGAGCGCCCTGGGCCAGGCTGGTTTGACGCATTTTCTGAACAGTAAGCTGGCCAACGCCATCAAGCTTGTGGGCCGGCCGCGCGACGCGGACGATGCAAACGCTCAGGATGGAAAGCCGGTCGAGTACGTCTTTGATTTGGAGGACCTGGGCAAGCATGGTCCGATCGAACATGACGTGTCGCTCACGCGCTCCGACTACCGACCGGAGGAGGGCCCACAGCGCCACATCCGTGCCAACGAGACGCTTATCGACCAGCTCAAGGCGTTCGCCGACAAGGACGGCTTCCTGGATGTTGCCGCGGTAGCGCGGGCGCGCAACCTACGCCAGCGGCAATCACAGACGGAGGCTGCAGCAGTTAAGGACTCGAGCTTTGGATTTGGCCTGCGCGCACAAGTTACTGCACACGCAGAGTGCGCCGCACTTTTGGAGGTGATTGGCCGCAACGGACGCGTGCACGTAGACGCCATCGAGGCGTTCATGCGCAAGGAGCGCTTCGCCGAGGACTGGGCCCCGCCCAAGTATTTGATCGGACTGCAGACGGTAATGTCTACCACAGCACGCTGCGCTCTCTACCGGTACACGCCCGGCAACTGGCGCGTTACGGAAGCTCCGGCGACACGCCCGGCCGATGAGAAGCTACCGCTTGCTGAGGAAGCGCCAAAGCAATCTGTCGACGCCGAGACGGAGCACACCGAGCTTTAAACGCCCACAAAAGCTGGCCCATCCATGAGCAGCCACTACATCGTGTGTAAATGACATGGCAATATAGCGTGCATATCCAATTTTACGATATGATGTCGAGCCCTGTGCGCACTGATGCGTCGGTGTAAACGATAATGTAATGAATATATTTGCGCAGCCACTGCCGCCGCTTATACTAGGAGATGTGCCAGTCTATACTGTGCACAATAAGCTCTGCGTCGTGCGAATTACTCCAACATGCCATCCACAACGCCAAGCGGCATTCCAATGCGCTCAAAGATAACACACTCCTCCAGCGATGCGTAGATGCCCTTAGCAACAAGCGTCTTGCAGTGCTTCTTGTCTAGAGGGCTGAGAAG